>APFE030251057.1:0-49676 GCA_000404065.3 Pinus taeda | reverse complement strand
AAGGAAAGATTGAGAGGCACAAAGCAAGGCTAGTTGTCAAAGGATACAAGCAGCAACATGGAAGATATTACGTGAAGACATTCGCGCCAGTCACGCGGATGGAGATAGTGTGCACAATTGTGGCAATTACCTCACAACATAAATGGACAGTGTATCAGATGGATGTAAAGTCAACGTTCTTGAATGGAATACTAAATGAGGAAGTGTATGTCGCGCAACCACCTGGTTATGAGATTGAAGGACAAGAAGACAAAGTATATTGGTTAAAGAAATCTCTTTATGGATTGAAGCAAGCACTGCGCGCATAGTACAATAGGATAGGTGCTTACTTGTTGGACAATGGTTTCGACAGATGTGACGGTGAGCCTACTCTCTACATCAAAGAGAGTGAAGGTAAGATTCTCATTGTTGTCTTACATGCAGATGATTTGATCTTTATAGGCAATGATGATTTCCTCATCACTAATTTTAGGCAAGTCATGAAGAGTGAATTTGAAATGATTGACTTGGGATTGCTAAGATATTTTCTGGGCATAGAAGTGAAGCAAACAGAAAATGGCATTTTTATCTCTCAAGCAAAGTATGTGGTAGAAATTTTGGAGAGGTTTAAAATGTAGAACAGCAAGTGCACACCAACTCCAACTGTTATAGGGTTGAAGTTGAGCAAAGAAGATTGCAGCAGCAATGTTAATCCGACATTATACAAAAGCATAATAGTCAGCTTGGTGTATTTGACCGCCACTAGGCCAGATATAATGTATGCAGTAAGTTTGGTGTCAATGTTCATGGAGACACCCAAGGAGACACATTGACAAGCAGCGAAAAGGATTCTGAGGTATGTCAATGGGACAAAACAATATGGCGTTTTGTACACAGCAACCAGTGATTTCAGGTTGGTTGGTTACACTGACAGTGCTTGGGCAGGCAGTTTCAATGATAGAAAGAGCACGTTAGGATATTTTTTTCATTTGGGTTCTGGAGCCATTTCATGGGCCTCCAAGAAGCATCCAATAGTGTCACTGTCAACAACAAAAGCTGAATATGTCGCAGCAATAGCAGCAATGTGTCAGGCACTTTGGATGAGAAGGATGTTGAGGGATCTTCGTCATGACCAAGAGGGCGCGACAACTATTTTCTGCGACAACACCTCAACAATTGCATTGTAAAAGAATTTTGTCTTCCACAAAAGGACCAAGCATATTAATGCTAAATATCATTTTATTAGAGAGTTGATTAATAATGATGAAATTGTGTTGCAGCACTGCAAGTTACAAGAACAAGTTGCTAATATTTTCACAAAGCTATTGGTAGGAGAAAATTTTGTTTATCTCAAAAACTGTTTGGGAATTTTCAATGGTGGAAGTTGTGATTAAGGGGGAGTGTTGGAAATAATAATCCCAACCATTGTAATAAACAGTTGGACAACAACCATACCTATCAAACATACTTTTTGCAGGTTGCGTATCTGCTTGAAGACATTTTTGATGTTGGATCTCAGCTTGAATATAGAAGGACTGAAGCCAGACACGAACCATACAAAAACTCAGAAAAGGCATTTAAAGAACTTATGTACTTAGATAAACAAATATGGGCAAGCATTAATTCAACAACCTTGCCCACACTACAGGAACACCTGCGCAACTCTGATCACACTCAACAACAACATCAAAATTAATTTCGCTCTGTCATGAATTAAATGTAAAATTGTATGTTGAGTTATATATGAATGTAAAAGTCATTTTGTAATAGGTTAGACAGGGTAGAAGAGTAACACTGTGTGGAGAGGTTAGAGAGTAAGAAGAAGAAAAAGAGTGCAAGTCTCTATGGAGAAAATCATGGAGCGATATTCGATTTACCCTAATTATTTCCAGAAGCCCACTTATATAATCAATAAGATTATTGCGATATTCGACTTACCCTGATTATGACCAAAATCTAAGATTTTGGAAAAAATTCTCAGTTAAAAAGAAACAACATTACTTTAATTTTATTTTATAAAAAAAATTGCTATTCCCCACTTTCATATATTCCAAAATTAAATCTATTAATTACATTTAATTAAAATACATCTGTACATGTGGTACATGCTTTTTACAAAGACTGGTACAACAACGCTTTATTTACCATGATAATATAAAACATAATTTAAAACCTAAATACATATGCAATATAATAGTTTTGATTGAAATTATTAATTTATTAAAAATCAACCACTTTGATATATCTTATTAAAACATTTTCATAAAAATTAATGTTATTGATCACGTTGAATTGAATCCCTTCACATTTAATTAGTTTACTATGGTATAGTTAACTTTGATATTATAATCAAGATCATTGATTTTTTCGTTTTATGTGATGAAAGCTATTACCGTTTATCAACATTTTTCATAAAAACTATTAGAATATATATAAAATGTTTTTGCTTAAATATTTTAAACTAATAATTTTCATCAAAATATTTGATATATATACCTGTGTTATTAATTTATTTTAAACTAACTCAATTTTAGTGTTGAATTATAGGGTAATTATGTTGAAACCAATTAGGCGACATTTGGGGATAATTCTTTCCTATTGATTATTGCATTCTATGTTTGGTCCTACAGATCATATATATATATATTAGTTTAATTTGCAAAAAAAATGAATTAATCTCTATAGATTTAAAACACATTTAAATCATCAAAACTTACAACCTAATTAAAAAAATTCTTACTAAATTTCAATTAATTTTTAAAAATATAATAATTAAACAAAGTCGTTTCTTTTTTTTGCTAAGGCAAGAGACGTTCCTTCCATATCCATTAATCGAAAAATAATTTACAAAATTTACAGCTGTTCACCAGACAAAGTGGACTAAGAACAAGGTTGCTCACCACTAGAGGCAAGGCTCCCAACCTGAAACTGAGACCCCCTAAACCAACCAAGATAACCATGACTACCTAGTCACTGCTGGACCCTACAATGGAGGAGAAAACCGCTACACATAGATAAGAAAACCTTAACACCCCGGCCCGACACAACTGCACGGGCAAACCAGATCGTTGAACCCTGCTTCTAAATCTGACAGCCTAGAACACATCGCTTGGCCCCAAAAGCCATAATTCCAACCTGCCAAAACATAACTTTACTGAGAAGTTGCACATTGGATAACATTCGGCCCCAACCAAAAAGCACGATAATATTTGACCGTTGATTAGCGGTTTGGCATCCAATGAACAAGAACATTATCACCCCACAGATATGCCCGAGCTTTATTGTGCGATGAGGGTGGTTTACATCCCTCTCCCTCCTCCACATGTTGGTAGGTGTATGGCATCGCTTCCAAAAGACAGAAACTACCTTACGATTGAGAGTGGTGTGATCACCAGGAAACCACTCAGGAAGTGGTTTATCCTTTCGCAAGGTGGAATTGTGGAAAAAATAGCTGCCATTATGCTCCCGAGCACCTTTCATTACCTTTGGAATGTTGAGCCCACCGTTCCACTCCTCCTTGTCATGATTGAAGTACCTGCAACTAGGATTTTTGCTGCTCTTTATGGAACAAAGCCAGTTGCTTGGCCAATGTCGCTGAATCTTAAAGTTGGAATTATCAGTGCTTCTAAAGCCTGCCTTAATTTGCTGTTCACCTACATGTTTGACCAAAATGAGGGGATCCAATCGAGAATTGCTCATTGAGACCTTTCCTTTTCAGTTTTATCCCGAAACACTTTTTTGTCCTCTTTCGCAAGATTGAGACTAAGAGTTTTTAGATTGTCATGTCGCATTGCTTGCCACCCGATCACAACTCTGCTTTCCTTGTAGCTAACTCCTTGGTTGGCCAAGAAATACGCTAGTTTGTTAGCCTTTCTACGCACATGATTGAACCTGACTGAGAAAAGCCCCTGAAGGTGACCCTAAATTTTCTAAAAAACCCCAATTAACTTCCAGTGTTGAGGGACTTTCTCCGGCTCTGAACCGTAATTGATTTTTTTAACCAAGTTAATAACTAACTCAAAGTCAGCTTTAATGATCACGTTATGGTAGTTTTCCTGCTTCAACAAATCTAAGCATTTCTCCATAGCCATTAATTCTACCATATTATTGGTGGCTCTTCCTAAATGACAATGGAAGAGAGAGAGGATGTTACCTACTTCATCCCGCAGAACACCCCCAAAGCCAGCTATACCAGGGTTGCCTTTAGAGGCTCCATCTATGTTGTATTTCAAAAAACCTTTTGGAGGAGGTTGCCAGTACTCCTTTTCAGACTCCCTTTTTCTTGTTGTTCTATTCTGGCTTAGGGGGGTGATCCCTTGCAATCCCAACAGCTTGAGAGTTCTCAAGTCTACTCTTGTGGGAGGATTTTTGGGAAGGTTCCTGACTATTGAGATGACCATATCCTTGATCTGTTTTAAGATCTGATCAAACAGGTGAGGAGCGGGATTCTTTTCATTTTTAAAGATTCTTTTATTCCTTTCTTTCCATATATTCCAAATAATAAAACTTGGCATGAGGGCCCAAGCAAGGTTGAGAACTTCATTATTCGAAAAATTTCTCCTCCATCTGTTAAGGGTGTTAGTAATACTCTCCTTGTCCCTGTCAGATTGTTGAAAGATATTGGCAAAAGCATCCCATAGTCTGGAAGTGAAATTACAGTTGTTGAGAAGATGTTCCATAGTTTCCTCTTGGGCTTCACAGAGCTGACATATGGAAGGTCCTAGTATGCCTCTCTTTCTAATGTTGTCCCAAGTCAAGATTTTCCTTTGAAGAACGAACCACATGAAGAGTTTGATCTTCATCCAACCTTGATGCCTCCAGAGGTTTAGCCAGATTCTGTTCGGAGCCTAGGATTCCAGCTCAAGGAGAACACTTTTTTCTTCCTTAATATTGAAGATGTCTTTAGTGTTGTTTCCCCATCTGAGCTGGTCCTGCCCTTCAGACACGAAGATTGTCCTTTGTTCCAACATTTTTCCAAGAGCCTCTGCTTTTGTATTTAGCATTTTGTCATTCCTGCAATCTATATCCTTCCATATCCTCCATTTTCCAGTATTGTGGGTATCATCCCAAAAATCCTTCACTCTAGTCAAACCTTGGGTGTTTGTCTCATGTTTAAGGTTCCAAAAATCCTCTTTTAATAGTTTCGGTTCTTGTTGCCATTTTTTCTCCCAAAAAAGAGAAAAGTCTCCTTCTCTGATTTCGCAGAAGCTGTTTTGTTTTACTAAACCTTTGTTTTCCCAGGCTTTATTCCAGATGGCTGAGCCTTTTATGTTACCAGACATCCTTATGAGATTTGTGTGATTCCAGGAGCTAGCATATTTTTCTTTCCATATGCTTGCCCAACGGCCCTCGGTATTTTTAACCCACCTCCACCATAGTTTGGCCCCTAGAACCTTACTTAGGATCTCCTGGTCATCTAAGCCAAGGCCCCCATGATTCTTGGGTTTACAGATATTTTCCCAAGAGACCAAGGCCCACTTCTTTCTAGCTTCCTCCCTACCCCAGAGAAAATCTCTTTGGATGTTTCTGAATTGCTGCAAAACTCCTTTAGGGGCTTGTAGTGCTGATCGCATGAAAATTGGAATTGATTGGAGCACCGCCTTTGTTAGCATGAGTCTACCTACCAGATTTAAGGATCTGTTCGTCCAATCACTGACTTTATCCTGCATTTTGTTGATCAACGATTCCCAAATGCTCTTTTGCAAGGGTTTCACCGTGAGAGGAACTCCTAAATACTTTGAAGGGAGGGAATCCCTCTGAAAGCCAAGAATTCTGGAGATATTTCTCTGAATAGAAATATGAGTATTAAAGAAAAAAAATTGGATTTGGAGAGGTTAACTTCCATACCTGAAGCCATGGCAAAATCATTTAGAATTTATTTGTATGCCCGAGCCTCTTTGACTATGGGGATACCTTGTAACATGGTATCACCCACAAATTGTTGATGTGTCAAAGCCTCACCATGCTCCTTCAGAGGAAGACCTTGAATTTTTCCCTTAACTCCGGCATGATTGATAGACCGGCCAAGACCTTCCATCATGAGTATGAATAAGAAGGGGGAAAGAAGATCCCCCTGCCTCAGCCCTCTTGAAGGAAGAAAAATCTCAGAAAGAGAGCGATTAACCAATATAGAAAAGCTGGAAGAGGTAACCAAGGCCATGACCCATCTCACCCAGTTGTGATCAAAACCAAATGCCTTTAGCACTTTCCTGATATAGGTCTAGTTCACTTTGTCATAAGCTTTTGCTATATCTAGTTGCAAGACCATACCAGCTTTCCTTGTGCTATTTAATGAGTGAACTACCTCATCAGCTTGAATAACGTTGTCCAGAATTTGTCTGCCTTCAACATATCCTGATTGTTCCCCCGAAATCGAAGAAGGGAGATGAGGTTTAAGTCTGTTGGCAACAACCTTGGATATTATCTTATAAACCACATTACAAAGAGCTATGGGTCTATACCTATCTGGTGTTTGAGCATTTTCCTGTTTGGGGATCAGGAAGATGAAGGAGGTATTGAGAGCTCTCAAGATGGTTCTGTTAATCCTAGAGTCTTCCACAACATTCAAAATAGCCTCTTTTACAATATTCCAGCAAGCTTTAAAGAAATCTACAATGAAGCCATCCGGGCCAGGTGCTTTGCCATTCTGCATGTCATTGAGAACTTCATTGACCTCTTCTTCAGTCACTGGTCTGTTGAGGTTGTAGTTGTCCTCTCTAGACACCAGCTTAGGTATATGCTTTATTAAGTCCTTGATGTGATGTCCTCTTTCTAGATTACTTTCCTGGGCTATTTCTCAGAAGTGTTGAAATAACACCGCTTCTATATCTTCATGGGATTGTAGGAGTTGTCCATCCTCCTTTTTTATTGAGGCAATCCTATTGTGTGCTCTATTCGCCATGGTGGCTCTGTGGAAAATTCTTGTATTATGCTCTCCCTCTTTTAGCCATTGGACTCTAGATTTTTGTCTCCAGAATATCTCCTCTTGTTTACATAAGTTTTCCCATTCTTGATGATGTTTCTCCACTAGATCATTTTTGTCTTTATCAAAACCTTTTGTAATCATAGCTTGGTTGAGTTTCTGCATTTTGTTTTTGACTGATTTCTTTTCTGCAAAAATATTGCCAAAATCTTTCTTATTCCAATCATTGAGCCTCATTTTTATGTGCTTTAATCTTTTATGAATCATGAACATTCTAGTTCTCTGGGTCTGAAGATCCTCCGCCCACCATTTTTCAATATTACTGATGAAATCTGGGTGTGAAAGCCAATATTCTCAAATCTAAAAGGTCTGTTCTGGGGATTACCTATACCATGGATCCCCATTTCAATTGGCCAGTGGTCTGAGCCTCCAACGGGAAGAACACTTGCTATTGTTTCCTTATCTAATAGCATTAGATTCTTCGAGATAATGAATCTGTCCAACTTGGATGCTACCTGAGACTCCCCTCCTCTCTTGTTATTCCAAGTGAAGAGGCCATTATTTGTTTCCACATCCACTAATTTCATATTGTCTGTAAAGATTTGAAATGCTAAAGAATCTTTACTTAGTGCTCTGGTTCCACCTTTTTTTCATAAAGAGATTTTATCATATTGAAATCCCCTCCCAAGATCCAGGGTATTTTTGCATGTCTCTCCCTGAGGTACTCGAGGGAATCTATCAGCCTGAGTTTCTCCTCTATCCTTTGAGGGCCATACACATTCGTGACTAGATAGGTGTTTTTGTCCCCTACAGGCTGAATCACTACTGATAAATAATTCCTTGCTGCCTCTGCATCAATTACGTCAATTTTTTGAGGGTTCCAAAGAGTGAGAATACCTCTTGCTGTATTGTTTGCTTTAACTTCTATATATTCAAACTTACTGAGCCATTTGCTATGTAGTTTCCTTAAATTTTGAATGGAACATTTCGTTTCCTTGATAGAAATTATATCCGGAGCAGCCTGTTTCATTCTATTGCTAAGCAATCTCTATTTTCTTTTACTTCCTAGTCCTCTAATATTCCAAGAAATAAACTTCATTACTAAATATTTGTGAAGGAGTAGCTGGTCAAATCTTTCATCTTACCAGAATCTATCATGAGCTTTCCACACTCCATCAATAGCTCATTCTGTTTTTTCCTGCCTCTCTTTTTTCCTGGGGTTTTGGGTGCTAAACTTGGAGTAGATTTTATCGTTTTCACTCCTTTGCTACTCAGCCTGCTCCTATTTTTGGCTCCCTCCGTACTCTTTTCCTAAGTTTTCCATAAATATAATTGTTGTATTCTATCGAGCTCCTCCTGAGGTAACGAATCTACCCCACCAGAAGTACCCTGAATTAAGAATCCTTCCAGATCAAGGTGTTCTCTTTCCAGAATCTCCTGTAGCTCAGTTTCCTCCAGTTCCATTTCACTCTGAGTCATTTCCTGGTCCATCTTTGGTTATTGTCACTCAAAACTATTCCTATCTGCTTATCATTTTCTTGTGTTTGATTGTGGTTTCCTTCTTTATCCTTCTCTCCCATACTACCTTCATTTGCTTGATTTTTTGTTATTTTTTCTTCGTCCTCTTCCAGAACTTGGAACTGGTTCTGCCTAGCCTGTTGTCCTTCGTTTTGCTGTAGCCTTTGCCCTCTTTTGCCTCTTTTTACTTTATGGACTACCTTGTGAAAGCTATATGGGTCTTTCATTGTATTAGGTTTGCTTTTATTCTCTGTTTTACCTATAGGGCAGTGTCTGAGAAGATGCCCATGTTCATGGCATCTATGACATCTGAACAGAATATTTTCGTAGTCCACCATTTGAACCCACTCTTCATCAAAAATTTCCAATATCACCTCATCCGGAAGAGCTCCTGATAGATCCATCTCAACACATATCCTAGCAAAGGAAGTATATCTTCCCCTTCTGGTAGCTTCTAAAGCTTTGACAAATCTACCTATTTTATTGCCTATCATAGCTAATGATTCAGGTTGCCAGTAATCAAGAGGTAGGGAATAGAGTCTTACCCAGACTGGGACTGAAATGAACGTTTCTCGTTTCGGGACAAAGTTCATCTTCCATGGCCTCATATAGAGACCTGTTGCTGCATAGAAGTAGGGCCCTCCTTCAAACAGTCTGTCTTTATCCTCAATACTTGTGAACACCACGGTAAAGAAACCCTTTGACCTAAGGTGTAGGTCGATGCTCCCTTTAGGTTTCCATTGGTATTTGATCCATGTTTGTAAAGATTTTTCTATGGGCCATAGTCCCATGAATTTGCAGATGATTGCATAGGTTTGCATGTGCTCCCTGTGCGCTTGCAGAGTAGGGTCATTTAAAATGGATCTGAGTGTTATTTCAGCTTTGGGTTTACAAGGTCCCTTTTGTTTTTCTCTTTTGTTTCCTGTTTTTTGTTATCTTCCTTCTTGTATTTAGTGCTACTATTCTCTTTTATTTTAGCCGCTTCTTCCTCCTCTTCCATGTTATTCTTTCCTTCTCCCATGAACTTTTTGACTTTTTCTGGGGGCTGCTTGCCCTTGTTGGCCATGATCTCCTTGTAGGAGAGAGAAGATCCCCCTCCTCTACATCCCTCCATGGATGAAAAACTCCCACTGTCACTCAAACCCTGGTCGCGCTCTTATTTTCCTGCTCCTCACCGTCCTATGATTGTTTGCATATTCCATTAAACAAAGCCGTTTCATAATGCTTACAAATTTCAATTAATTGTTAAAAATATAATAGTTAAACAAAGATATTTCAGAGTAGTTGAATAAATTCAGATTATTAAATGACCAAGGACTATAAGTTCGACGCTAAATTTGACTGCCATTATGGTTACAACAGAGTATGGATGGTAAAAGACATTTCTTGCATTGTGTGACCATGCTAGAATTTTTGGAAGTTTTTTTTTGTGGGTTTTTTTGTTTTGTTTTTTTTTTTAATTTGGTAAATATTTACTGAAATCACAAGTTTGATAGGTAACCTATGCACACTAAAAATACCCTAAAATTTTTTCAGGACGCTAAATCTATATATACAATAAAAAAACCATTTTAAACAACACAAATAAAAATTTCACCTGAAATTTTTCCTGCAAAATTCCAACACTAAAAAATCCAAAAAATTCACACTAAAGAGAATTCCTTTTATGGTTGTAAGAATACTGGTTCAAATTATTAAATGAATGAGGATGACCAACTACCATCAGGTCGATCAGAAATTGTCACGAGCCATTATGGCAATGTGGAAGGAAATAGTTCTATTTGTCTACCCGGTTCTACATTATTGGGTTGGGGTTTGCATGGTATATACGCGTTGTATCCATGTCGTTTATCTCAGCATTAAATGCTATGTCATTGAGTGGAGTGGGTAAATATTTTTTTCAGCATTAAATGTTATGTAGTTGAGTTGAGTGGTAAATTTTGCTAGGTAATTTATTAATTATTTTATTTTGTTGAGTTAAATGTATTAATGTTCATAGTTCATTAATATATTATAATTGGGTTTATAATTTTAAATAAGGAAAATATATAAAATTATGAGTGGGTAAACATTTCTTTCCGCATTAAATGTTTAAATGTTATGTAGTTGAGTTGAATGGTAAACATTGTTTTGTAATTTATTAATTATTTTATTTTGTTGGGTCAAATATATTAATGTTGATAATTCATGAATATATTACAATTAGGTTTGTAATTTTCAATGTTTTTAAAATCTAAAGGGTGTACATTTCTTATTTCTTTGTAGTGGGAAAGTCTATTAAGCACTCGTGATTAATAGAAGTGGAATGTGTATTTTTTTCCTATAGGAAATTTGGCTTAGAATCATGGTATAGTTGTTGGGAGAGAAAATTTCCCATTTGGTTGGAAATTAAAGAAGTCAAAGGCATAAGATAAAATGGATTCATCGTAAGAGGAGGGTTGGTGAGACATTGCATACCCCACTATAGTCTTATGATAGTGTAAGTTTTAAACATTTAAATTTATATGTGAGTGGGATTTGATGTTTTTAGCCCCAAATGCTTCAAATCCAGAACCACTATAGCCGAAATAGGCTTATCTTACACCAAAACCATCAAGTTCAAGGCTTTGTCAATAGCTATTAAGACTAAGGCTTCGTGTGTTAACCTGCAAGGGAAGACCCATTCTATAATTCACGATGCTTAAATTTTCTCATGTTCCATGCAATGCAACTAGCCTCGTGACCACATTATTAAATCTCAGACCTCAGATCTCACTAAAAACTTAAGCCATACGTCTCTGCTCCAATCTTCTAAGATGACACACTCCGAGATTTTTCCATCAATTACCATTCGCTTCCTTTGTTACTTTCCCCATCTTTTATTGGAATCTCATAGTTTATTCAAAAGGGTTCTCAAAAGTTTCTTTTGAGGAGTTTACTTCGAGAAGCATGTTCTAAGATGAAAAATGATTCATGTCACGTGTTGACATTTTTCTCATCTCTCGCTCTGTCACAATCTCGACAATTAAGGAAGGGGTTTTGTCTGAGGTTTTAGGCCAAGATATAACTTCTTGGCGAGCCGTCTGTCGTCTTCTATCAATTACTAGTTCTTGTGACTTAAGGAAAGGTAATTCTTGGAAAATCCTTCGAGATGGATTTCTGCCAAGATTTCCATCTCATTACGTGTTTTCTTGAAAGAACCCAGTTTTGTCTCCTTGGCATCCATTAAAAAATGGATTTCTGTCCACGTTTAAAAAATAAACTAAGTTTCAAATACTCTCTATTGCACTCAAACTGTCAAAGTTCCAAGGAAGCAGAAGCGCCAATTTTTTCCAACAGGATTAGATCACCTATCAACAGTCTATGTGTCATGGTCACCCCATTTTGCAAGTTATATGATGTAAATGATCCTAGTAAGACCTTGAGTCTATGTAACAACCTAGGTAAGCCATTAATTTTGAAGAAGAATTTCATCCAAGGAGGTTTTTTAACCTCATTTATTACCTATTTTTTTTTATACGGCTAAGAAAGGAGTTTTTTCCCTCCAGCTTAAACCCCCAAAGCTAGGGTGAAATTTATTGTCAAATTATTTGGTGAGTCCTAGTGTTTTTAGTCGAGTTTGATGTAAAAGTGGTTTGGGAATAATTTAAGCTAGTTGGCTAAATTATTTCATTACAAACCACTTGGTTTATTAGATCATATTGAGTTACAGATGAGTTGTGTCTTGAGGGTCTAAGACAAATGTGGATTCTCTCTTTGAGTTTTGTAAATGAAAAATCATATGTATTAAAGGGTTGGAAAAACAATTGAATCCCCTCATGTGTAAATTAATTATTTTTTTGGAAAAGTAAAATAAAATCATAAACCATAAATTTAATTAATTAGAGTCAAGTTAAATTGTCTTAGGAAAATAATTTCTCCAAATGGAAAAATTCGTGGGTCTTAAAAGAGTCAATTTTTAAAGGTCCTCCACTTGTATTTTTCAATAAAATCTGGACCCTTGGACCTTGGTAGTTAAGTCAAAGTAAATTTTTTTAGGAAGTTAGCTCTAAATAATTATTTTTGAGCTAATTAAAATGGAATTATATGATAAATTCGAAAATTCCTCAGCAATAAAAAATGAAGGGTCAAGATTAAGAGATCTTGAAGTGTTTATCAATGACCAAGATTATTTTGACAAGGATCAAAGAAACTACCCGTTGTTTTTACATTTGGAGGATTTACCTATAAATTAGAGAGTCAGTTAAATCTCCATTCATCTCGATCTCTGGCTAGAATTGTTGTTGAAGTATTTTGTAAACTATTGTCCCTTTGAGAACTATTTTTTCTACTATAATAAAAGAGTTTGGGGTGCAACTCAAGGTGTTTTTGTCGCTGATTTGTGGTATCTATTGACTACGTGTTTCCTATGTGGTGCTTTATATTGTTATTTTGAGATAATACATAGTGTGTACGGGTACTCCATCCTTGGTCTCCAAGTTCAAAAACTGTGGGAAAGGGTTACTTTGCTTGGATCTCTAGTTTTTTTTTTATATGGTGGATTGAATATTCAGTTGGGCTATAGTGGGAATTAATTTTTTTGAAGGGTTCAGAAAATCTATTTTAAAAACCCATGTATATTTTGTAAATTATTTTTATAACATGAGTTTGTGTTTTAGACTCATTTTGTATATATTTGGGGTTTGGGTGTTGTAAATTTTATTTTGTGGGTTAGATCAAGGAGTTAAGTGGAAGAAAAGTTAGATCTAGGTCCTTGAGGGTAAGATCTAGTATCTTGGAATTTTTTTGTAGGTTTCCCATAGAAAAATTTTGGAAAATCAAAGCAGATGAAGCATAAATGTTTTTGGAGCATTCAAGCTTTTCATGGGTTCTAGCCCCAGATTTGCCTTCCTAGGCCTCAATGTTAACCTCCCACCCCTTAGTGTCTTAGTTTAGGGCCAATTTTTGGCCTTATTGTGGGGTTTTGAGGCTTTGGCTTCCCTCCTCCCTTCCTTCTCGACCTTTCGTCTCCTTCGTGAGGCCTCCTTGTCCCTTTGTCCCCTCTTGACCCTCCTTCCAGCCTTCACTCCCTCTCCTCGACCCTCTACTTCCTCTCGGTCTCCCTCCCTTGGCCTCTCATCCTCCTCCTCTCTCCCTCGGTATCCCTCCTCCCTCACTTTCCCTAAACAATATCCCTTTAAGGGCTTGTTAGTCCCTCTCCCGGCCTTTAGGGCATATGCCATAGGCCTTAGGCCTCCAAACCCTCTTTTTCCCAAATTCTAGCCTCATTACTTATAGTATTGGCTCTTTGAGGTCATATTCTTGATTTTTGTGTCTCGATCTATCATCCTAGCCCATTTATCCCCGCAAATTTGTCTCCCTTAGCCTTGTTCTCCAATTCTTTTCCTCTATTGCCCCAAAATTGACCTGAAACCCTGAGTTGAAGTTTTAAAGCTAAATATTTGGTGGTTTTGTAGGATTAAGGTCTCAAAATTTTTATTTTTCAAGGGAAAAAGTGATCCCAAAGTTTCAATGATTTTCAATAGTGGGATCTTCAAGGCCTTGGGCCTAGGGTTTGACCTCTAAACCCTTGTTTTCTGCAATTTTATTACAACAAGAAAATTACTAATAGTTAGGCCCTAAAATCACAAACTAAATGGTCAAAGTCATTTAAATTTGCAAAATATTTATTTTCACAAATTTTGGCCTCTTTGGTATTTGAGTTTTGGCCTAGATCTAAAATTTAAGCTTGTTGGACTTTTTCACATAACTAGAATTTTCTGCATATCTAAAATTTATGAATCAAATACTTAATAAGGACAAAAAAATGAAATTTTCAATTTCTGGAGTTTTTTTTTTTGGAAATATTGTGCATCATATTAAGTTTGATTAGTTTGTTGTTCTGTGGTTAGCTCACTGCTGTAATAAACATATTAATTTTGAAAATTGTTGATTAAAACTCTCTAAAAGCCCTAAAATTGAAAATTTCAATTTCTAGTGCATTTTGCTATTTTTGGGCATATTGGCCATCTGTTTTTGGAAGTTTTATCTTGCCGGTTTGTCTTTATTTACTGTTGCGAATCAAGAAATTGGATCTGAAATTTTACTGAATACATCATCTTAAAGTGATCTAAAAAAGCTAAATTACATTTGTTGGTCATTAGAATTCTAGTGTTTTATGTGTTGGGCAAGTTTCATCATTTGAAGTGGTTTATGCACTGTTGTTACAACATTGATAAGATATTAATTTTGTGAAGTAGTTTTGCTGGTATAAATTGTCATAAATTTGTGCTCAACATCTTGATTGACTATTTTAAGCATTTGGCATCTTGGGTTACTTGGTATCTTGTGAATATTGTTGAAGTTTACACTTGTATCTTCAAGCATTTAATATTGTCTAAGATTGCAATTCATTATTGTTATGTACTCTTAAAAAGATTATATTTAAGCGTTTAAACAAATTAAGAAAATACTAACTCAAGATAAATCTCACTCATACTCTCTTGGATAAGAATATTAGATCTAGATTTGCACTAAAAATTTACCTCCTAGCATAAGCTAGGTTGATAGAGACATATGACAACCCTTTTTATATAGATTGAGGGGCCTCGAAAACTCTTCGATGGTTAACACAGTGACCTTGTAGTTGTTAGAGACATAGTCTCTGTGGCACCAGAGGCATCGATTGATATGAACCCAATAGAAAGTATTGTTAATTAGGCTCTAGTCTACTTCCTGTTGGTCCACTTCCCACAACCTACCTTGGAGCCTAACTTCAAAATAGTTAAGGGAAGGTTACACTTAGACTAGGAATTTAACTAGAATTTACCAAGATCATTGCATCTCACATAGGTCCTATATTTGCATACCATTTAGGTTAGTCAAGCATTCAAGCAGTGGGTGTCCATCCACCCATTTGGTTCCAATTTATAAGAAGAAAGAATTTGTGACTCCATTAAGGCATTGGTCTCATAATAGAAAATCTGACCTAATAAATAAATCTTGCCTAATTTCAACCAAGTGGCTAGGCAACTCATCTGTGTCTCCCAAGTAAGTTGGTTCTCAACTTGATTTCCTTCCCTTCATTCCATAGGGACTACACCCCATAGCCTTTTGTTGGGAGAAAACTAGAATGGAGTGGGCGGGGATCAGAGTGACAACCCATGTCTTGAGCGTTGTCACAGTGCCTATAAAATCTGGGAAATTTTTATTTTTTTGGCGTCGTTGTCAGGGATGAGTTTGTCTTGTTTCTAGGGTTAACGAAAACTATCATTATTCTTCTCTCATTTTTTCATTTAGGTCGCCAATGCCACAACATTTTCTGGCGTCGTTCTCTCATCACTTTTCATCTTCTCATGACCTTATCATTTTTTCTCTCACTAATCATCCCATCTTGTTCATTCTCACATTTAGCACCTAGATGTTTAGGTTGGTTTCCTATTTTTGGTGGCGACTCCACTTATTCACTCATCTTTCTCAAATAGGAAGCTCTACTTGATATCCATCTCCTTGATCCTTGACTAACGTTTCGGTTTTTACCTTTTAGATCTTAGAGCTAGATTCATGTTCAAGTAGCGACTGCACTTATTTCATTTTTTACGGGATTTTTTTGCTTGAAGCTCGCTTCTTATAGATCTTTTATTTCCTTGAACAAAGATCTCTCTCTCTCTAACATCCATCAGGTTCCCTTTCTGCTTAAGAAATTCATTGTTGGTGACATATTTTCCCGTTGTCACTTTACTGACAGTCTTGATGATCTTTTCAGGAGATGCCATTGGTCATTTGCCTTCCTTCACGGGTAATAATGTAGTCATTGCTAGTGAGCAACTTACGAAGTTTATTTTTTGTACGGAAAATTTCGATGGCTATGCATATGATGAGCATGAGGATGTCAAGATGCGGCTATTTGTTCTCTTGTTAGAAGATGATGTGTTGAATTTGTTTTGGAAGTTCCCAGATGAAAATTTTGACTCAATCAATTTTTGAAGCCTTTGAAGATAAATATGGAAATAAAAGGGGCCCACCTTATGCCTCTGGCACTGGGTAGAAAGTTGAAAGTGGTCATCAAGACACTGTGTTTTGTTGCATACCTTGCGAGAAATTTCATAATGAATCCACTTGTGTCATTGCATGAAGAATCCGCGACAGTGGAAAGGAAGGGACAAGTTCTTGAGTTGGTAGCAACAATGAAAAGGAAAAAGATAAACATCTTACTCAAATAATAAAAACCATGGAACTTTATGAAGAGAAATTGATGGAAAATGATTCTAGGGATATAAAAACCTTGTTCACCAAATTAGAAAAATGTGATGAGGAGCTAGAAAGCATGAATGTCAATCAATTCAATCAAGTGGTTGTTATGCAAAGCCATTTGATCACTATGGAAGTGTGTAACACCCTCCTCACACATCTACCCAAGAAACCAACTAGCCGGGGTAAACATGCGACAATAAGCTACTATGATTGGATTTGACCTCCTACGTGACCTTAAGGAAGTGGAATCGACGGAACACATCAACCAACCTATCCACATCAGCAACAGGACCCTCAGGAGACATGTCAGCCACTCAGAAATCATGTTCCTGGGTCTCGTTGATGTTCTAGACATCTTAAGCCTCAGTCGCTCTCATGCTATAGGCATGACAATGTCTACAAACCCAAATTCGCTCTCACAAGCTTTCCTGCCAGCGTCCAGAGACCTAATTTACCAGTTCTGTTCGAGTGTCCCCAAGATTTAAGCCACTTTTTCAGGCTCAGTGCCTATGTCAATGCCCAGAATGGAATGATAGCATAAGATCAGTAAAAGAATAGGGAAACAATGAATCAAAAGCAATAAATTAAACAACACCTTAAACAGATCCCTACGAGCCATGACAGGTATTTCGTCAAACATGTCACAAGCATGTAATCTATAGGTGTAACCAATAGAATTAAACATAGGGATCTCATACTTACTTGAGAATCACTAAGAACCATTATTGCCTCATGTCATTTGTTGTGTTACCATCTATTAGGACATAGATACATTATCCATACATTTATAATTAAAAACATGTTGAGAGTTGTACATAGTTTTGTCATAAAACACACATATAACTAGCATAATAAAAACATAAATACTCAGGAACATACAACCATATAGACCACATATAATCCATCAAAATTCTCATAGAAATACAAGGCGAAATAGCCTTTCATTAATGATGCAAAAACCAAGCCTGGGATGGGACTTCCATGTTCCACCTCACCATAGAATGGCTAAGCCAAATCTCTCTTCACCCATTCACCCCCATGCCATATTTCAAGCATGAATGTGAGAGCCAATCCAAAAGAACCAACTAGGGCATACTGAGGCTAAACCACCTCACCCTCAACTGACTATAGAATGGATAAGCCAAATATCTCTTCATCCATTCAGCCCATGCCATATTTCAAGCATGAATGTGAGACTCAATCCAAAAGAACCAACCAGGGCATAATGAGGCTAAACCACCTCACCCTCATCAAGGGAAACTAGGCTTTATCATTATCCATCTCAGATCACTAGGCCAACACAATGAATACAACATAACATGCTTTACCATGATTGCCACTCGATCACTAGGTCAAATAAGCAGGGATGCCACTGGATTTCTCCTTCTACACCGTGAGGAATTTTCCTGTCTCCTAGTCTCTTAGGCTTTACTACAATCCAAACCCGGATCACTAGGCCTTAAACCGATACCCACACTTTAGGCTTTACCGCATATGCCAAACATGAGATTATTAGGCCCAACAGAGAGAAAACCACCTCTTGGCTTTACCATATATCCTTCCATCTATTGGCAAGGATTCCTAGGCCCACTAAAGCAACACAATCTTGGCTTTATCACAACCCACAGTCTAGCTCAGGGGTCACTAGACCAGTGGCTTTACCATGATCCACAGTTTAGTTAAAGGACCACTAGGTCACTTGCTCTATCATTTGGAGATCCACCCCACTCAACTTCAAATCCATCCAACAATCCAACTCAACCAAAACATGAGAACCCCATCACACCATGGCTATCCAGAAATGGCAAGGCTAGGTTGAAAACATTGTTACACCTGGTAAAACCCATGCCACAACAAGAAAATAACCACATGCAATACCATGCATGCTAAATCTAGAAAGGAAAATACACATGCAAATCGATACTTGAAATAAATAATATTGTAGTTTTCTGATCCTTCCTTTCCCTGCTTGATCTTTGCTTCCTCTTGCCTTCTTTGTCTTGCTTGATCCAATGCTAAAATTCTCCAAGAAAAATCTAAGTGTCCAAGAGTGAGAGAGAGAGAGAATAATGAGAGAGCTCCAAAACTCAACTGATCAAGCCTGCCCACTGATCCTCAGAAGCCTTCTTACCAATGAGGCCTCTATTTTCTTCATTTCCATTATTTTCCTTCAATTTACTCCTCACATGCAACCTGTGACCTTTCACCTTCCTATTCTCCTAATTTCCTTTATTTTCATAAATATAATGGCAATAAATGCCTCATGCCATTCCAAAGCCTTAGCTATTTCTTTTGCCAATTTCCTTAGCCATAAACAACTAAATGAAAAGCCATACCAAGATGTCCTACCCAACATTAAGCTTGGAATAAATTTCCCATCAACCGTGGCCTTATATATTTTTACATGGATTTTTCACCAGGGCTGTTACAGAACCCTCCCCCTTGGGGGAACATCGTCTTTGGTGTTCAATGACAGCTATAACTAACAAGACTACTGAAAAAAAACATACTGCCCTTGGAGCTTTATAACATACTCATTGTAGTATTTACAATGAAAGACCTGCTCAAAAGAAAAACATCATGACAACATGATAACATACTACATACTGGAGCTTTATAACACAACTCATTATAATCTTTACAATAACTACATATACACATAAGCACATTTTCTCAACCAAAAAATGAAAATATGTGATTCCTGTTTCAATCAATAAGGAGAACTAGTTTATGTACGATGAGAAACCTATCATAGAGCTTCTGCATGGTAGTCTCAAGTGTTGATACCTTGGGAAGTATCACTTTCCTCATATTCCCCAGTGTGGAAACTGCACTCTGCTCTCTGAATTATTCCATCTCTTACCTAGAAACTTGCAAGTTCTTTGCCAATTGTTCATTCTCGACCAACAAGAACTTAGCATTTGAGCTTGTGACTTCTACATAGGCCAAGCTGGCATTGATAAGGGAAGGCAGACATTTCCTGTGTCTGACTGATGCAGAAGCATCTGACCCCCTTAATCAAAATACAAATTTTGAAGTGAAGCAAGGAGGACGTGGACCATCGAAATTGAACAGGGGACAAATCTGTTTAAAACAGAGTAAATGATGGAATAGATAAAGTCTCTCGAAGACTTTATTAAATGTAATCTGCCACATATGTATGCATGTAAAGAGAATTAGGGGCAATTGATTGATTCATGGAGAGGATTTGATCGGATCCTTTCAGTGATCCAATCCAGTGTTCCTTAGATATATATATACATATATATATAATAATATATATATATATATTATATATATTATATATTTATATATATATATAATATATATATATATATTATATATATTATATAGTATATATATATATATATATATATATATATATATATATATATTATATATATATATGATGAAACTTGCATTTTCAATAGGAGACAGAGTAATAGGTAGAGATTTGTAAGCTGAGTGAGAAAATTGTAATCGATAGGGAACTTGTTCCTAAGGCTGAAATGCCTTAGATCTATAACTATGCCTTGTATAATAGAAAAGTGTGTGTTCAGTGTGAATTTGTGCATGTGTGTTGTATTTCTTGAACAGTCTGAGTATGCGTGTTGTAGTATTGATTGACCATTGATCAATACAAGGATTGCTGGTGATATAAAGATAAACGAATTAATTGTTATGTCGTGTGTGAAATGGAATATGGCAGAGGAACTATATTAAAGTGCAGAGTCCATCAATAGAATGAGAAGAGAAGAGTGGATGCACAAAGGCCGTTGGATCTCAGAGATCAGTGGTCTAGATCAAAATACAAAGGACCTTGAAGGAACCATCAAAACCGTCCAATGGAAGAAATCGACGGTCATTGGGTGATGAAGGTACACAGAAGATAATTAGAGAAAAGGCAGATTTATACACACAAGCGGTATTTCGGGTGAGTATGAAGTGGTAAGTTGTATTTCGAGGAAGGAACCTGATGCCATTCATCAATTGACATGTAGCACGGGGGTGGATAGGGAAACTGCTTTATCGGGTGGTTAATCCACGTGTTACTTGTCCACCCAAAATCCCTAATAGTCGTAGGGTCAAAAGGAGTTGATCGATGGTGGAGGATTATCGTGCAAGTTGATTTGATCAACGATCTGAGAATAACGAATGATGATGGAACCCCGATACCCCGATGGACCAATTAAGCAATGTACCATAGCCATTGGATCAAAGGATACAATGGACGGTGGAGATCACGCTGATCAGAGATTGGAGAAAGGAAGGAGAGCGCTGCGAAGATGTCTTTGATGTGCGGACCGAATGATTTATGGTTGTGAGTGTATAAATATTTGAAGTCTGGCTTATATTTTTGGAGCGGCTTTTCCCGGGTATTCCTTTGTATTGCGTTAAAGTGATGTGGTCCCAGTTTTTAAAGAAAAATCTGAATAAGTGTATGGTCCTGGCTTTAAGGAAAAAGCGCTATTTAAATGCTTACGATAGGTTTGTGGGCCATAACCCACAGGCCTCAGGATCGAAATTTATAAAGAAAGGGGAAATTGGTATACCCCCAAAATCTCCTTTCATCAAGTGGTATCAGAGCAGGGAAAGGGAAAGGTTAAGGGAAAGGATTTCCTACAAGAAGGAAGAAAGAGTGCAAGTAGAAGGAGAAGGTACAATTGTGTTGAAGACTGGAGAGTTATGGTCTTTACTGTCGTGCAGCAAACGATAGTGGAAGGTGAGAAGACTTGCAACAAGCCTAGAGCATGGAGTGCTCAAGTGGTTCCAAAGAAGAGAGAACTAGAAGGATTCCAAAAGACTAAGCTTAGTTGAAAGATTGGTGAGGTATCATGTAGTAGAGGAAGACTGTTATTGTAGAGGTTTGGTTGCAGCTCACAGAAGATCCTGAAGGCAGTTCTACTGAGAAGTGAGTAGAATTGCTAAGCGACAAGGAGAAGCATATGATTAGGAGGTCATAAATTTTTGTGCCTCGGGAGTCTAATGCAAGAGCATCTGACCCCCTTAATCAAAATGAAAATTTTGAAGCGAAGCAAGGAGGATGTGGACCATCAGAGCTGAACAGGGGACAAATCTGTTTAAAACAAAGTAAATGATGGAATGGATAAAGTCTCTCGAAGACATTGTTAAATGTAATCTGCCACATATGTATGCATGTAGAGAAAATTAGGGACAATTGAGTGATTCATGGAGAGGATTTGATCAGATCCTTTCAGTGATCCTATCCAATGTTCCTTATATATTATATATATATATATATATATATATGATGAACCTGTGTGCTCAATAGGAGACAGAGTAATAGGTAGAGATTTGTAAGCCAAGTGAGAAAAATGTAATCGATGGGGAACTTGTTCCTAAGGCCGAAATGCCTTAGATCTGTAACTATGCCATGTATAATAGAAAAATGTGTGTTCAATGTGAATTTGTGTCTGTGTGTTGTATTTCTTGAACAGTCTGAGTATGCGTGTTGTAGTATTGATCGACCATCGATCACTACGAGGATCGATGGTGATCTAAAGATAAACGAATTAATTGTTATGTCGTGTGTGAAATGGAATATGGTAGAGGAACTATATTAAAGTGCAGAGTCCATCAATAGAACGAGAAGAGAAGAGTGGATGCATAGAGGCCGTTGGATCTCAGAGATCAATGGTCTAGATCAAAATACAGAGGACCGTTGCACAAAAATTGTCACCTTGACATTCTGCAATTTGTTTGAGTCCATTACCACTCATACTTTCCTCCTTTGCAAGTCTTAAGCCTTAGTTTTTCATATCAAGCCTTGAAAATAAGAGAAAGCTCTTAAAAGTCTCTAAAACTCTGGTTCTGCACTTTCTCTTAGCATTACCTGCGGTCCCACACCCAATGGTCATATCCCCTACACACTTGACCACTCTGTCTGTTTGTTATGGGTGCGGATCCCTGTAAAAGTTAAAAAGGCACAAGTATATTCTTAAAAACTCACTTTGAGTCATTTTAGAAGCTTCTAGAAGGAATCTTGAGGTGGCAAGTTCACTCTTTTAAGGTTCATGCATCCCATATCTTAAGGAGCTAACCCCTTGATGTGAGGAGCTTATCCCTTTGAAGATGGACTCTATCCCTTCATAGGTGGACGTGTAACCTCCCTCCTTTGCACTATAAAATGAAGCATTGGGCTGGTTACTTGAGAGGTTGAAAGTTGAATACTTTTGAGGAGAAATGCTGTTGGAACTTAGTCTTCCTAATTGAGCTTTTGTGAGGAGAGATTACATACCTCTTTGATCTCATTTGAAAGAGTGTGAGGCTTGTCAAAGTAAAGGAGATTCCCATTTCAGACCTTGGGAAGAGCTTGTACAACATCAAGGCACCAAAGGTTGTAAGGTTCTTCTATTACAAAGTTAATACAAATAAGTTTATTTTTCTCAATAAGCTGTGTTTTATGGTTTATTTTATGGATTCCTTGATCACCATAATGAACATGATTTATGATATTAGCTATGCAGGTGTTATTTGATGTGTGCTTGTTTTTTATTGCAGGTTCTCAAAAGGAAATTCTTTCGAACGGTTGAAAGATACCTGCTACAAACTAGCGTTGGACTTAAGGTAGGGTCTAAACACCTCTATAGTTTTTATTAATGAATCACAATATGTTTAGAGAAAGGTAGATTTTCTTGTCCTACATGTTGCTAGATATCTTTTGATACTAGGGAGATCAGCCTTGTCTGCAAGATCGATTTATCTGACCAACAAATTGGCAACTCCACTGGGGAACTGGATTTGGTTTTTGGTTTTCTTTGTCTTTGACTTGAGAAACTTGTTTTTGTTTCTAGTTTTTGCTTGATGTGTGTGGGATTGGGTAGTTTTTAGGATCTGGATTATTTTTTGTTTTTTCTAAATTTTCAGAGGACCGCACTTTCTTTTTACAGACAGTGCGGGCATCTCCGCACTGTTCCTTTAGTGCATAGAGCGGTACTAGATTTGGTTCTTCTGGAAGCCTGCGGACCCTATGAAATTTTTTGAAAAACCTAAAATGTTTTCTTCCAGTTAAGTTTAGGTTTCATTTACGAATTTTAGTGTCTACCCAGATCTGCATGTGTTCTGTAAAAAATCTCTTGTGAGTAAGTTCCATTGGTATTTTTGTTTTAGATGATTCTCTAGAATTTTTGCATACATGGATTGGTTTTCACTTGGTCTCTGTAGTGACTCAAAGATTAGAAGCCTAAGAAACCTTAGATCACCCTGGTGCCTTTTTGTCTTCTTGATGAGTCCGATTGGTTTGTGAAATCTGTCCTTGGTGAGAAATATATTTCGTTTTCTCTTTGCAAATCTTTGAATGAACTTGGTTATAAGTTTTGAATTTCATTTTTATAAAAGAAAACATAGCTGGATGTTTTTGATTGATTTGTTATTCTGAATGAATTAATCCTTAGTTTACTGAATAACTAAGTAAAACATCCTCAAAAAGATTTGAAGCTTTTATTTCGATTAGGTTTTAGAAATTCTTAGATCTCAAGATTAGTTTTTGTAGTTTTGAGTGTTTTCTAGAAATTGTAGAATCTCTTTTGAAAGAATTGTTTTTTGCAGTTTTTGAGTGTTGAAAAAGAAAAAGGATTTTTTGTGAGCATAATTAGTACTCTCGTTTTGAGTTATTATTGAAAAATACAAAAAGATTTTCTTTTCATTTACACGTTGAAAGAAAGATTTGTTTTTCAAAGAATTGCATTCTCAAACTCTTTCTTTTAGCTAGAAATTCATTGAAAGAAAAACAAATTGTTTATCATCTTAGGTGCATTTTTTAGTGTTTTTGGAGTTGAGTCTTCACACCATCAAAGTTTCATTTCCATACCTATTGACTTAAGAAACAACCCATAAAAGTAACACTTCATTAAAATTGATCTAGAAATCTTTTTGTTTCTAGGGCTCTTATCACCAATATATCTTAGGCTAGTATCTTGGAGTAGGGAGTAATTAAATCTCCAAGATAGTTAAAACAAACAAGTAGCTATATCTTGCGGTAGGAAATAAATCCAATTGTAACTAATATAATATTGAAGCTCCTCTTGAAGGAGTCAATCACGAGATCATCTCCAAACCTTTGAGACAATCAAGTCTGTCTCATTGGGAAATATAGAAGATTTGCGCGTATTATAAATAGTAAACCTCGGATTAACCATTGTCGAGGAGCCTGGGGTCACTTGTTGGTAAACCTCGGATTGATCATGTCGAGGATCCTTCAAGGGGATTGAGCTTTGTTACTCTGCCCTTCCGCGTAGATCGGATCGTAGAATGTTCCCCCAATTGTATTTATTACTGTTGGTAACCTTAGTGTCCATATACTCAAGATTATTTCCTAAGGTGATGGTGAAGGACGGGTCTCACTGTACCTGGAACAGATGTTGACTAGACTCACTTGGACTCTCTGGGGGGTTCTCTTCACTCAAGATGGTTTTTGTGAAGAAACTTGTGCCAGTCTGGTTCATTAAGTAGGTTGTTGGGGTAACTGTTCCAACCGCCCTTTCTGTATTAAATTCTATGACGTTGGATTTCATCACCAACTAGTGTTTTTGGTATGGAAAGTTATTGTTTTTGTGTGGTTTGAACTCTTAGATTTTTTAGGCATGTGATTCAATTGTTTGTTTCTTTAGAGACTTTAGGTGGATTTATTGAGATTTTATTTGTTTGCGTGTGAGTAATTAAATATTTAATCGTGGCTGAATTACCGAGACAATCCCGTAGACTTCAGGGGCAACCTCCCGAGTATACACCAAGCCAACTTGAAGGGCTACGAGCTCTTGTATCACCTAGTGATAGTAGAGTTGGGTCACCGGAAGCTGAAGAGTCATCTTTAATTGTTCATCCTGATTATCAAGTACAGACAATGGAGTATATTTCTGAGCCAATTTCTCTTTCCAAAGTCACTAGTAGTTTTTCTCCTACTAGTGAATTAGCTGAAGAACGTGAAATTTTTGAGCCTAAAACTGAACCTGCTCCTACTCCATCTTCAGGATTTTCTTCTCCAACTTCTAGTGGTCCTCGTTCACCTAGGGTAGGAAGTATCATTACCGAAAATCTTCCTTCTGGACTCATTTCTATTGAAGAACTTGTTAGTCTGGACGAAGATATAACTCTCCCTGAAAATCAACCGATTTTAGAACCTAGGGAGCATGAATCAATTTTCTACAGTCCTTTTAGGAGTGATGCTTGGTACGTATCATTGACAAACGTTTTAGAAAACCCGGGTCTTAGTTTTTCACCACCTAGAATTCCTTTTCATCCTACACCTAGAGGTTATTATCCTCCTTTGAATATGTCAAGATGGTCATCCATGTTTTCCCAAACAGCGGAAACATTTTTATATGGCGGTCCTTCTATTCCTTCGGGGTATCAGTCACTCACTGGTACTTTTTCAGGAGCATCTCCTCAACCAATTGAACATGAGATATCAACTGGCAATAACGGAATTCAAGAGTTGAGCGTAGAAGAAATTCTTATGATGTCTGGTACTATTCCAAATCCGCAACCCCAAGGTAGTCAGTTAGCACCTGGAGGGAAACCTCAAGGTAGTTAGTTACCACCTGGGGGGCAACCTCGAGGTAGTCAATTAAGGTAGTCAGTTACTGCCTGGGGGGCAACCTCAAGGATAGTATATACCGTCAAGACAGTACATACCTCAAGGTCAACCCCAGACTCAGTACATACCTCAAGGTCAACCCCAGTATCAGTATATACCTCAAGGTCAACCCCAGTTTCAGTATGTGCCTCAAGGTCATCAACCTCAAGGTCAGTACCCAACTCAAGGTTTCCAACCACCTTCTGGTCAACCATTTGTACAAGGAACTAGAAATGTAGCTCTCAATTATCAGCCTTACGCTTAACCGAGTTATGGTACTCAATATGCTCAACCTTTTATGGGTCCATAACCTAGAATGAACATGGTGTGGGATCCATCTCAACAGACTTTGCAGCCGACTGTGCAGTTATCAAGTCAACCTGGACAAGCTTTGGTTTTTGGTCCAACCTAGCAACCTGTCCAGCCTACTATTCAAACTTCTTCACCTGGTGTAGTTCATCAGTATGGGCCTAGTTCACCTCGAACTCTACCTCAAATTGTTGCTGCAACTACTGCAGCTTCTGTTCAATCTACCCCACCTACTTCTGGAGTATCGGTAGCTCTAGTTTCTACTATTCCTGCATCAACTCCTCAAGCTTCTTTACCACAGTCAGGACCTATAGTTCAGACTTCGGTTCAGATGCCTGTAGGACAACCTGGTCCAAGTACGATTGTCAGAAGTCAACCGCAATTCACTTATCAACCGTACCAGGGACAGTACCAATTCAATCCTACTGTGCAAAACCTAGTTTATCAGTATCAACCGTACCCTAGCTATACTTATCAGTAGCCTCTACAACCCCAGTTTGGTCCGGTTAATCCTGGTTTCCTAGGAGGTTATAATATTCCAAATGCAAATCCAATTCCAGGTTATCTTGGATATCCTCCTCCTGGGGCTGGTCTTGTTACCCCAGGTTTTCGAGACCCTAACCGTCAGTTACCTTTTATTGCAACTTTGGATTTACCTGATTTGTGACGCCTTATGAATGATCCAATTAACTATCTTCTGTATTGGCCACCAATGCCTAATAAGTTTCCCAGTGATATCCTGAAGTTTGAGGGTAAGTCAGGAGAAGATCCGTCAAATCATGTGATGACTTATCACCTCTGGTGTGCATCTAATTCCATTATCGATGATTCAATTCGCTTACATCTTTTTCAACGCACTCTGATTGGTCTTGCTGCCAAATGGTACATTGAGTTACCACGAGGCTCTTTTTATAATTTTAGTCACTTAGCCACTTCTTTCTTAACTCAGTTTCAGTTGCCTGTCAGATATGACAATGGCACGAAATTATTAACTCCATTAAAACAATCAACGTCCACATATATTTCAGATCATATTCATGAATGGCGACGTAGACAACGTTTAGTGAAAGTTTTTATTCCCGATCAAATTTTAGCAGAATGATTTGATAAATCATTATTACATAAAATCACTGAAGATGTAGCTAAGGTAGGAGTTGTTACTGAAGAGCAAGTAATTGCTCAGGCTTAGTACCTTGACCTCGTTTATATGCAGTGGGGTACTTTACATGAAAAAATCCCTGACCTTCCGAAACACAATCAAATAACTGAAGCTCCTTCAGGATCTCATGCCGTTGATCATATGATTGGTTCAGTTAGTACCAAAAGCAAGAAGAATTCTTCAAATAATTCTTCTCCTATTATAACTTTACCATATTCCTCGATAGGAGACTCTTCCACTGAAATTCTTGTCGATATCCATGTCGTAGAATCTTCTACGGCCAAATCAAAATCTGGTGGTAAAAAGAAGGGGAAGAAGAAAAATAAACAAAACTCAAAAGAGAAATCAGATAAAAATGAATCTATTGAAGAGAAACATAAACCTCACTATCCTTGTCTCATTTGTGATGAGGAGCATTTTACAAGAGACTGCTCACATTGAGCTGAGGTTTCGAAAGTCATCAAAGGTTCTGAAACGCCTACTGTCTTGAAGGATCCTTTTCCTAACCAAGATAGTAAGATGATCGGTTCTTCCTCAAATGCCTCAGAAGAACCCATTATGATGATGTCTCATGTTAGGATTGCGATGCGATCATGAGATTATGATAGTAAAAATCTTGTTGGTGGTAAAGAAGTAGAATCTTCTAATTCAAACCCATCAACCTCAACTCCTTCTGGTTTTGATCCACTACAGATCAAGAAACCTAACCCTGACTTAGTAATCAAACCGCCTACTAAAGGTATACTTCGAAAGTCAGCTTTCAATCCACATGCAATAGCTGCTCAGAATTATAACATTGTTGAAGACTTAGCTATTTCCCTTCAGCAATGTCGACTTTGGAGGTGCTGCAATCATGCCCAACACAATGTACATTACTATTGTCGGCTATAGGAGCTATTGATATTCATAATTCGAACCTAATAATCTTCGATTTAGAGAATAGTACACCTTGCCTACCTCATCAAATGGCTTTCCAGATTCCAGTGTTAGTCAAAAACAGACCTTACTTTCGGACTGTGATTGATGAGGGAGCTTCTACGTGTATTATGTCGATCTAGTGTTGGAGATCGCTTGGTTCTTCGACACTCAATCAGTCCCCAACGATTCTAAAGGCTTTTGATGGCCGAGGGTTCCATCCTTTTGGCATTTTACAGGATTTACCTATAGGGGTTGAAGGCAAAACTGTAAATCTAGATGTGGAAGTGGTTGATGCCCCTCTAGATTTCAACCTTCTCTTGGGTCGCAGTTGGTCTTATGCTATGACTGCTATTGTTTCAACGGTATTTCAACTTATCAAGTCTCCTTATAATGGAAAGATCGTTACCATAGACCATCTGACTTATTTTTCATCTGACCCAACCTCTTCAGATAGTATTCAACATGTCGGTAAAACAGCTATCCCTTGCAAGGATGTTGGGGTAGGTTCGATTAAAGATTCTGGTTTACTAAGAAATTTTTCTTTTCCTCCTCCTAACTTATCGCCTTCTATTACAACTATTCATATGATTGTATCAAACACTATTGCTTTTGATGATCCTTGGATCATACCTTCCGATTATGAGGTGGATTCATTTGGTAACGCGATGCCTTTGAGTCGCTTTGAAATTGCATATTAGGTTGTACAGTCGTTTTCTGACTCTTGTTCAACTGAATCTGATCCAATGAATGTGGTCCATGGGGAATCACTTTCGATATGAACCTCAACTTCAACAACATTTTCTGATCTTGTTCATACTGATGAGCAGATTCGTGAACTTTTGTCTATTGATGATTTACCATGGGAAGATCTTCATCATTGATCTTCATTTTTACCTGAGCTTGATCATTTTGAAAATGATTTTTCATCTATTTTTACAACTGACTATGTCAAAGAACCACAGAATCCATTGCAACATCCTAATTCTGAGTTAAATTTGGTAAATATCTCTCGAACGGTTCTTATTGACATTTCAGTTAAACCTGGAATTATAGAAAACATTCATATAGGTGCTTCCTATACGGACGATGAAATGCAAACTTATAAAGCCCTATTTCAAGAATTCCGCAACGTGTTTGCCTGGTCATATGAAGAAATGCCAGGAATCGATCCATCAATTATTGTCCATGAAATTAAAACTTAGCCAGATGCTAAACCTCTCTCGCAACGTTTGCGTCAGATACATCCAAAAAAAGCTGTTGCTATTAAAGCTGAAGTTGAGAAACTACTTCGAGCAAGTTTCATTTATCCAATTCCCTTAATGGATTGGGTATCGAATATTGTTCTTGTTGACAAAAATCAAGGAACGATAAGAATATGTATCGATTATAGGGATATTAATCGAGCTTGTCCTAAAGACAATTATCCCACCCCCTATATCGATCAAATTATAGAGGATTGTGCCGGTAGTGAAATGTTCTCCTTTATGGATGGCTTTTCTGGTTACAATCAAATCAACATACTCCTTGCTGATGAACCTAAAATGACTTTTAGTTGTCCATGGGGGACATTTGCTTATTGCAAATTACCTTTTTGATTGAAGAACGTTGGAGCAACTTTTCAAAGGGCTATCTCTTACGAATTTTATGACATCAAGCACATTGTGTAGCCTTATCTCGATGATTTACCTACCCATTCATTACATAGAGCCGATCATCTCACTCATTTACAAGCAATCTTTATGAGATGTAGGCATTATCGAATTAGGCTGAATCCACACAAATGTGTTTTTTGTATAGAAACGGGTTGTTTACTGGGATTTGTCTTTTCAAAAGCTGACATTCATGTCGATCCCTCAAAGGTTGAAGCTATTGTCAAATTACCTCCTCCTTCAACTCTTCGCTAACTCCAAGGTTTGCAAGGGAAAGAAAACTTTCTATGTCATTTCATTCCTAACGACGTCGAGATAACGAAAGGCTTTACCAGGTTGTTAAAACAGAATAATCCATTCTCTTGGGATGAGATAGTTGACAAATCTTTGATGCACTTAAACATGCGTTGACCCATGCACCATTATTGCATCCTCCCAACTACAACCAGGATTACTTTTTGTACCTCGCCGCTTCTCATTCCACCATTGGGATGGTTTTAGTTTAGGAAGATGAATTCAACAATGAACATGTGATTTACTATCTTAGTCGAACCCTGAATCTGACTGACCTTAAATAATTACATGTGGAGAAAATGGCCTTGGCGGTTGTTCAAGCTGTCCAAAGATTTCGTCACTACATCTTATTACGCAAAACCACGGTAATTTCAGACTGTAACCCTATGATGTATATCTTGACCAAACAATTGCTAGGGGGCAAGTATTCCAAATGGATAGTTATCCTATAGGAATTTGACTTGGAGTTTGAAAGATCCAAGGCAAAGAAATCTTTGGTTTTTGCGGAATTGATGTGTGATTTCCCGCGTACTGATACTAAAATTGTGGCTGAAGAACCCATTGCAGACGAATCCTTATTTCTTATCAGTACTCTTGATCCATGGTATGGAGATATTATTGTTTATCTCCAAACCCAATCTTTTCGACCTGAAATCTCATAATCTCAGCGACTGAAAATACATTTCCAATCTCAAGAATACAATATTATTGGAGATACACTTTACCATCATGGGGTAGATTTGTTTCCTGACGTTGTCTAACTCATGAAGAAGCTGAAAGGGTTATGAATGACTGTCACTCTAGAGCATGTGGCGATCATATGTCTGGGTATGCCACAGCCCAAAAGATATTGTGCACTGGTTATTTCTGGCCATCGTTATTCAAAGATTGTATCTATGCAGTTCAGGAACGCCACAATTGTCAAATTTTTGATCGTAAGATGCGTGCTCCACCTTCTCCTCTCCACCCAATAATTGCTGTTGATCCTTTGGCAAAGTGGGGTATCGAATTTATTACATGTAACCCTCACTCGGCTGGCGAGCATGCGTATATCATCCTTGCGGTAGATTATTTTACTAAGTGGGCCGAGGCGATGCCTACATTTTCGGCAGACGGCAAAACTGTTGCAATTTTCGTTTTCAATCATAAAATTACTAGATTCGGTGTTCCTCAAGCTATTATTACTAATCATGGGATTCATTTTCGAAACACCATGATGACTGAACTGACAGATCAACTTAGCCCGCGTCACGATAGTTCTACTCCATATTACCCACATGTTAATGGTCTGGTTGAAGCTATCAATAAAGTTCTAGTCACTATGATCCAACGAATCATTGGTATTCATAGGTCAAATTGGCATAAGATGTTATTTTCAACACTTTGGGCATATCGAACCTCAATAAAAACATCAACTGGTTTCACTCCTTTTCAACTGGTTTATGGTTTGGAAGCAGTGTTACACATTGAATGTGAAATTCCGTCATTGCATATAGCCATAGAATTACTCCCAGCCACTTCCGAAGAGGAGAAATGTTTGTTGTACTTAGCTCAACTAGATGAGAATCAACGTGATGCTACATTAGGAATCAAAACTCATGCAAAACAAATAAAAGCTCAGTACGACCGAAATGTTACACCTTGTAATTTTTCAGAAGGAGACGTAGTCTTACTATACAATCAAGCAAACGATAAGCTAGGGGCTGGAAAATTTGTACCTATGTGGCATGGTCCTTATATTGTTAAGTGAAAGCTAGCAAAATGGGCCTATGAATTGGTAGATTTTAATGGTGTCTCTTTGGGTAAACCCAAAAATGGGCTTTATCTAAAGATATATTATGCTTAAACTTTGGTGTGAAGATTTTTGTTAGATTAGTTTCTTTCTAGTTGGTGTGTTTTAGATTAGAAATGTGTGCCTAGTTTAGAGAGTGCTTTTATCATTATTCCTGCTTATCTTGATTTTACTCTTGATATTGCAGATTTTGACGTCTCGTCAAACATATATCGGTTTTGTTGATGGTGCTTGTCATAATACACAGAACATTTCTTCCGCAACTTGGGTTATCTATTCACCCTCTGATGAGTTAGTATCTATGCATGGGGTAAGCCTTGGTCAAACAACGGATAACATTGCAAAGTATAGTGCAATGATTGAGTTATTATCTAAATCCATCTCATTTGGGATTCAGAGTTTGATTGTTAGGTTAGATTCTGATCTCATTGTATTACAGCGTAACAGGGTTTATGCTATTAGAAATCTAGTGTTAATTAAGATTATTTTTGAGATTTCGTCTCCAAGAACGTGAATTTGATTACATTGAATATCAACATATTCCAAGATATTTAAATACATTACCAGATGCAGTTGCTTCTCGTATGTTAAATAGACATTTGCAATAATTAAAGCAATAAAACTCGAAACAAATTCAATAACATGTTATACTAGCATTTGCACCAGATGTTGCAAAGGAATCGCCGTAAGGCATAAATTGAAAAAAAGAAAATAGAGCAAAAAAATACTTTGATAAAGAATAAAAATATATTAAACACTCAAATCAATGCCCCATTAACTAGAACCACTTAGTAGACATTCCATATGAAATGGGCATATGATCCAAGAACATTGCTGCATAAGAGAGCCAATTAGTGAGCTAACATAAGTATAAATGGTTTCATATACTAAAATCCACAGGTCTAACAAATCTTGTTTAGCCATTTAAGATATAGAAGCTATCTTTTTTAGCCATTTAAGATATAGAAGTTTCGAAACCTTTGTATTTGAGTTATTGTCAAAGGACTGCCCTTGTCCTCAGAAGCATTACCACTAGTACCAAGCATTACCACTGAATTTCAAATTTTTTCAAGTTCGCCAAATTCCAAACCTGAAGGTTTCATCGAACCCTTGACTTAGCTCCCCACAACGTGGTGCAAGTTTCATAATTTAGTTTCACTCAATCGTTGAATTTCTGTGTTTTTCACCCACAATGTATGATCTACAAATCTCCCAATTCTTAGAGAACGAGAGAACAAAATTACCTTCAAATCAAAATTTTACCAGAAAATCAAATTCCCAAAGCATACATGTGTTTTTATTTTGTATAACAGAATCCTATAAATTCTGCACTTTTCGTAGTCAGCACAGTATGTTGTATACATGAGATAGATTTGGGCAACTGTATTCATGTCAAAGTTGATAGCTAGTCCACATTTTAAAGATTCAAGAAAAAAGGAAAAATATACTGCATCACAGTCAAACCGAGATCGAGATGAACATAAGCTTTATCAAAATCTCATACACAATTAATTCGCCCATTTACAATTATAAATCTATACAGCATATGGCCACCTTGAGCAAATGAATCATTCACCTAGGTCAAAAATAGGAAATTGCATTTTGTCATTTACCAACCAAAACGAAGACTGCCTGGCTCCCTTGACCAAATAAACCGTCCAACTAGATCATAAGATGAGGAATTTGCATTCCTATCATTTTAAGTAAACACAAAACTGCATGTCTATGCGGGTCAAATGAGCTTCATTCCTAAAATACTATTAGCAAACCTAGTAAAACATTAAAATGGTCCCAAAATCCTACCATCAACCAAGAAAGTGCAACAACCACAACGAAATGCTTTGGGGTTAAAACGACCAAAAAGACATGAAGGCATTGGATACTCTTCAAATAAAAGAGAAACAATTGAAAAAAACAAAAATGACACAAAGAGAGACAAAGAAAAGTAGGGAAACCTAACAGATATAGAGGAAAAGAAAAATAAGAGGAGGAGGAATTGAATATAACTGATGAAAAGTGAAATAACTGATGATAAAATTTCAGCAGATTTCAACAGTGAAAATTAGCAGAATTTAGAAGCACCAATCAGAAAATGTGAAGCACCACAGAAATTAAGTGACCAGCAAAACATCAAATTTTGAAGTTCACATGCTCTGTTTGAAATCCTCTATATAAGTTTTTCCTGTCAATTGACATTCCCAATCTGGTTAGGGCATTTCAAGAAAGTCCAGAGGGTGGATAGATGAGCAATTCAAAGCAAAACCAAAGACAATTTGTCCTTGCAGATGAGAGAAATTTTAAACCTGTAAAATGGATGGTTAAAGCCTAAGCAACCACAACAATAACAAAAAAAAAAATTCAAACACAAATAAGATTTCATGTAAATGTAAGCACTGCAAATATTAAATTAAGAGGGGACAGAAAAGAGTGAATTTAAACGAGAATGCTAACAGAGAAGGCTATAAAAAGGGTAAATGGGGAGGCTAACAACAAATCAAAATGTAGCGAAGAAAGACACCAGAAACGAGAAATCTAGACAAAACATAAAAGCAAAACTAATTAATGATTTTACCAAAATGGCATTAATCCTCAACCAAAATTTAATGCAATTTGTAGCCCCACTTGCCTATTTTTTATCATATCCAGTATCTAACATTCCCTGATTGTGCTGTGCTGCAACAGGGACAACATCTTTGCCTTAGAATCCCAAGCCTGAATCATAAATAAAGTAATCAGTTGTGTTTCTTTGTATCATGCAACAAAAATCAAACCAAATTAGGATTTAAGAGATCGAGGAACTTACACTCACCATTCATGTTGATGCCATAGTCTTTGCCAGGTATGGTTTTAGTCTTTTGTTTACCTCTGAAGTGCTTCCATCCAATGCCGAGGCAAACCTGAGATAAACAAACAATTTATAATCATTTTTTCAATATTAAACAAGAAATGCCCTCAGGTATGCATCCATATAAAATAAAGTTTCAATTAAAGCTTAATTTATGAAATGCACAAAGGCAAGAAACAGATGTGGTCTTCATCATAACATACAAAGAAAACAAATAATACTGTTCAGACACAATCATTGAAATAGGAGTTTACCTTGCAGCCCTTGCCTTTTTCTTGTCATCTTCCAAGGCAACATATTTCACATCCACTCCAAATCTAGCCAAACGAGCTTTCTTCTTTTCTTCATCATCAGCAGATGAGCGCAAAGTAAGTCCAATAATTTGGGCATTGTCAGATTCCAATTATTCTGAAGTAAAACAAATGTGTATCATAATTTTGGATAAAAATATTAAGCAAATTAAACTGACAATAAATTAGACACACACAAGATAAGGAAAACATAAGATAAGGAAAATAGCATCATAATTTCAGGAATATAGAGAATAAATGCCTGAATTTTCAAAGAACAGACCTCTCAGCCTGCGCTTTCCTCTTTTCTTCTTCCGATATTTTTGTTTCTCCTAGACCAGGAGAGGTAGGCTTTGGAGTACCATTTACTGACTCACCAAATCTGTCAATAAAACATACCCAAAGGTAATTTCTGTCAATTAAGAGATGAAACATATTGACTTATAAGATTGGGGACCATGTGCACTGACCATTCAATACATAAATTACTTCCATAGCAATTAATCACTTTAAAGACTAGAGCAAAGTCCAGTAGCACCAGAACTAACACAGTCCATCAAACTTAAAAAACACATATTATGGCCAAACAGAGTTTAAAATAAAATACAACATGTATTTAACAGAGATACTGAACAATTAAGTTAAACAAACATAAACCTTAAAAATGCTAGAATCCCTATAACCTAAATCATACAATGAGATTTTTCTACAATTCCAAAGGGTGGCATTCCAGGTCTGCAGTAGCAATTAGTGCCAGAACAAATAGTCATCATATATAGGGTCATTTTATATACAGGGATTATCCACTGCACTCCATGCCTTCGGGGACCAACCCTTCCAACTAGTTGCAGTACCAGTACAAGTCTCGAGAATCATCTGTCTCGCATGACATGTTTCCCTCTCATAGCAGAATCAATGTAAACAAGGTTTTTATGGTATGCAAAATGATACAGGAGCCTCATTGGCTCATGGGCAATCCTCACAAACAAAAACAAAATTTGTTTCCAGTTGATTATGCTGGGGAGGATAAGAAGAAGATGCATCAATTGCCAATCTGATGTGTTGGATTCTGAGTGGTCATATCTCTCAGAGGCATTTGCAGTTTCCATGTCTCCTGCTGTTTTGTATCTTCGGAGAAAATCTGGCATCCATGACAGAAAGAGTACTTCAAATTCAAATAGACAGGCAATTAAATTAATCCATCAACCATAAGCTACATAAAATATTTCCTGGAAATCAGAAAATTCCCTACTCACAAAATCATCTTAGGATGAACAAAAGATCAAAACGATTGGGAGGGAAGGACAATGAGAAAAACATTACCTTTTCTTTTTAAAAGAATTGACAGATAGAAGTGTCGGAAATCCATTGTTCTGACTGGATGTATCGTAGTGACAAAACCTGCAAATCACTGCGGATGTTTTCAGCATAGGAATGGAGTTGCACCATTGGTCAGTAAAAAAAAAAAAATCAGGTCCGGGAATTAAGCGATCCTAGAAACAAAGATATTCTGGTAGAATTAGATATCTATAGAATAATTTGAAAATGGCTGAGAGATACCTTTCAAGCATCAGTCTTTTCTGCATGCCTTGTCATTTCTTGCCACAACTCAGTTGCTATTTTCACATTGCCTCTCTTTTCGAGGCCACTAGCTAAATGTTTATATATTGAATCTTGGGGTTTCAAATCCTTTGTCTTCATCTCACGGAAGTATTGCAGAGCCTTAAATACCTGTCCTCCCCTTGTAAGCCCCAAGATAAGGGCATTGTATGTCGGAACATCAGGCTGACAACCTTGTAATTGCATCTCTTCAAAAATCGAAATTGTTGCGTCAAACTTTTCAGCTTTATAGAGACCATCGATAAGACTGCAATAAGTGAAAGCATCGGGCCTGAGACCCCGATGGCTAATCTCTTCTAGAATATCATCAGCTTTCTCAAACTGACAAGTTAAACTTAAGCCTTTGATGATAGTATTATAAATTATCAGTGAGGGTTTGTGCCCTCTCCTCTTCATTGTTTCTAAAATGTCTAAGGCTTCAGAGATGTTCCTTGAACCCATCAATCCCTAAATTAGAATACCATATGATATTACAGAGTCTGAACTGGTACTCTCAAGTTTTTGAAAAATATCCCATGCTTTGTTTATTTGACAAGTCATGCACGTGATTTTCAACAATCTATTCATTTGGCCAGTGTCCAAGATGAAATTTGTCCTTTCCATCTCCTTATACAATTCGTATGCTTTATTCACAAGAGAAAATTCACAAAGGCCATAAAGAAGAGTCTTGTAAGTGCCATGATCCAGACTATGACCTTTCATTTGCATGTCTTTATAAACCTCCCAATCTTTCTCAACATGCCCTAGAGTACTTAGTGCTCTGACGAGATTTAGATGGGTACTCAAGCTAGCTTTATGACCCCATCTCAAATACAACGCGTAAGCATCTTCCACACACGAAGCTTTGGCAAGTTCTACAACTAAAAACTCGTAAGACCTGCCATCCAAAACCAAGCCCTTATTTTCCATCTCTTCAAGCACTTGCCTTGCATTATCTACGCTTTTGGAATGCAAAAGGGTAACCAAGAAATTGGAATAAACTTGAATACCGGCCAGATTGGTTCTTTTTGCTTCACTGTAGAGCCTTTCTGCTTCAAAAATTTCACCTGACTTGCTCAAAGCACTGATCAGCATTGCACAAATGCCTTCATCAACAACCCAGCCAACATCCCTCATTTCTTTGAAAACCGTAACAACCTCCATAACCTTATCAGAATTTATAAATTTCACTATACCAAACACACAGGCATCATACATCTCAGCAGTGAATGATTTCGTTCTCTTGATCATCTTAACATGGCCGCGTGCAAATACTTCCTTGAACACATTGTTCTCCTTCCTCAAATTCCACATCTCCTCACCCTTGCCAGCTTTAAACAGTGCATTCCATAAGGTGCTCGAAAGGGGTGCACTTGGCACAATACCATTTTGGCACATTTCCCTATATAAACTATATGCTTTGTCTACTTGAGCAATATTCAAGTAGCCATGTATCAACATACTATATGTGACATCATTACCATAAAATCGCCGCAGTTTCATTTCTGTGAATAACTTCATGGCATTGTCCATCAAACCTACTCTGCACCACCCACCTATCAAAATCGTATAGGTCACCATATTAGGTTCAAAGCCATCGTTCCTCAAATCATGGAAAATATTGTCAGCATATGCCTGCCTATTAGACTTGCAGAGAGAAGTGGCAAGAGAATTAAAAGCATAGATATCAGGCTTCAATCCAAGATCTCTCATGCTATAAAAGGCTTTCAATGAAATATCTAGATTGCCAACCTTCAAGGAGCCTCGTATGAGTGAAGAGAAGGTAGAGGTTGTGGGTATAAATCCTGCCTGCTGCATTTGCTCGTGAAGAACCAACGCCTACTTCCAATCACCTTTTCTACAAACACCCGTGATGAGTATCTCAAATGCAGAGGAATCTAGATGAAATGCGGGGTGATGATACAGGTCCAGAGCCTCCTGCACTTTCCTTGAAATACAGAAATTTTGTAACAGAGGGTTGAACGACCCGCGTGGCATTTTCCAGCCATGTACCTTCATGTGTTTCATTAGTTCATTCAGTCCCCCTTCTCTGCTTTCCAGAATGGGGATTATCTGTTGGCATTTGTTTAAGTTTTTATTGTGCTTCTTTGCAAACTTACAAAGGTCAATGTTGTCGAGCTTAAAGAGATTAACGGGTTCGATATTCTTTGAATCATTTGAAAAGAAAGAAAACGCTTGCGTAATCGGAGCTTTGTTCCTTTTGAGAACAGAAGGATTAGAATGTATAGATCTTACCAGCAGCATATTGCATCTCCGGCGTGGAATGCCCGACCATTAATACTTCAAGCCTTTACCTTTATCAAAACATCCATCATCCATAGCGTTAGTGCAACATTGGCTTTCTCGTTAAGTGATTTTCCCGTCACTGAAGATTACCAGCGTCGGTGTGGGTGGGTAAGCGAGTTCAAATACATCACTCGCGGAGAATTGCTAATTATTTGCGAGGAGAAATATCACGAGCCGATGGCGAACATGTTTTATTCATAGTAGGAAGAAGTTCAGAAGCGTACAGATTTAATAAAGGGGATTATAAGCCTAAATTTCAATGATATGTCAAAATATTTTAACTTTTTTGAATGATACAATGCCAAAATCTTTACCATTGATACGCTGTTAACTTTAGTAAAACATACTCTTAACTAGTATAACCCATAATCAACTTACAAACATTCCGAAAAACAAAAACAAAACCTATAATAATGTAATTATAGCGTGAATCCAATACATTGCCTTTGCTTTTCAAATCAGCAATGCAAATGTCTTGTAAAGGATTTGCATCGCTTGCACGCACAATAACAATACTATTTGCAACGTATGATAAGATCACTATTACTGCGACTGCTAACGCCGAAAAGGATTCCATGCCTGCAACACACTATTTTTCCTTTCTTCGATTCCAAAATAATAGAGACGAACTGAATTTGAATTTGATCAAGAATGAAGAGCGTTTCAACCTTTTTATAGCACGCCTAAATGGTTTTATTTTTTATAATTTAAAAATTGAAGTCCAGGAACTATAAAGATACTCACCCAGTGTTGTATGTCGATCCACCGCACAGTACGAACACCTTCCGCTGCATATGAGTGTGTCAGAGTTGTGGTTGGTTAGAGTCGAAAGAATATATAAAGCTCAAGTAATGCATGATCCACCGAAACACTTCTGCCGCATATGACTCTGCCATAGTTCTGCCGCATATGAAATTATTCGACCCAATGCCAAATGAAATGCCCAAACCGTTTGGGCAACCCCTTTGAATCAACGGCTGAAATTGTTTCAATCGTCTAACATATAATCGTGTGGCTTACAAGATGATAGGTAGGCAGAGAGAGGAGTTGATTTCATAGAGAAACGCCTTACAACATAATTATAATAACATAATAATAAATAAATAAATAAATCATATATATACGAAAAACAATAATTATTTTATTTTTAAATTTAAAATTAAAATTTTTAACAGCTCGGCCCTCTCTCCCTCTCTCCCCATGCGCTTAGCATATTAAATGCTTTTTTGTTTTCTATCTTTAGGCCCTTCTTTAAGTTCCGTGTATGCTTTCAGGCACACCAAAATTATCACAAATTGGAGCGTTGAAACTCCCTCATAATCTCAAAGGCTTTTTTATTCCATCCATATAAAAGGTGCAACTTCCCTCGAAAATAAAGGTTTCCATTAATGATAATTGTGAAAAATGTTACGGTACTGGAATCAAGTATATATATGTACACTCATCGATATATATATTATTTGAAAGTTGAAAAATGTTACGGTACTGGAATCAAGTATATATATGTACACTCATCGATATATATATATATTATTTGAAAGTTACGGGGGTTTTTACTTTAAGATGTATCAACCAAAGAATCCATCCTTGCTCCCCGATTATCGTTGTGTTCTAAATAACATTTTATACTTTTAGGAAATATGTTAAAAGTAAAATATGAATAAAAGTAGTGGTAAAATGAATATATATATATAATAAAACAATGAATTGCAAATACAAATGACCATGAAAATACAATTTTAAATTTACCCAGGTTTTTAATACCCAATGTAACGAAGTTAAAAATGATAAATATGAATGACATTAGAATAGTATTGTTATTCAAATTCCAAAATAATTTGGAAAAAAAATAAATAATATATATTTTAATTAATAGTTAAATATTTATTGAAATTTTTAAATTTTTTTTAATTGCATATTATTATTTTTTTTATCAATATTATATAATGTAGAGGTACAATAATTTAAATAAAACGAGTTTACTATTAAATTTAATTTAAATTTTAATATGGTGTATTTTAAAACTTAAATAAAATGGAGTGTTAAATCATGAATTCAGTTTTACATCTTTAAAATGCATAAGCTGGCTGACCATCTTTCAAAATTTTAATTATTATTTTTTAAAATTAAATAATGATCAAAGTTGTTAAATTATTCAATTCATTCGCTTCTCTAATATGAAACTCTCAACAATGCGCCATGATCCATCATTTTTTGAATTTATAAATAACATAATACAACAAATGGACCCATGGCTTATTCTCAACTCAAAGTTTGGGAAAAAAATTAATAATTAATAATTAATAATAAACATTTATTTAAAATACTGCACTGACATCCTCAAATAGGCCGTGAACTCTCAGTATCCTCCTGTGCCACTATCTCTCTCAGTATCCTCCTGTATCGTTAACTCCTGTAAAAAGTGCTCAGCGTTCAGTGCTGCCATACACCCTGCACAGTGAATTGAAATTCAAAATACGTTAGAAAAAAGGCCATTCTCTCAAATCAATCTAGGATGCAAAAAATAAAAAACATATTTAAATTCTAGACAGACACAAAACACAATTGTCTCCACCAAACAGCAGCGCTAACAAACCCTGACCCTGCGACAAACTTGAAATAAAAAAGCCCCTAAAATTAATACAACAGATAGAACGCACCAGATCGCATTGCAGACATATACATATTACGTACCTGTGCCGGCAGCAGTGATGGCTTGGCGCCATTTCTTGTCCTGAACATCTTCAGTGGCGAAAACCCCTTGAAGACTCGTCTGGGTGGCTCTAGGCTTTGTCACAATGTAACCGTCCGAGTCCAACTCCAGTTTCCCCTCCAGAAACTTGGTGGCTGGTTCATGCCTGATTGCAAAGAACAACCCCGACACTTCCAACACCGACTCCTCACTGGTCACCGTGTTCCGCAAATTGAGCCCACTCAACAATCCTCTCTCTTTCCCAAAAGCTTTGAGGACCTCTGTATTCCATATGACCTCGATTTTCGGGTTATCCAGTGCCCTCTTCTGCATAATCTTGCTGGCCCTGAAGGCATCACGCCTGTGAATGATATAAACTTTTCTACCGTACTTTCTCAAGAAATTCACCTCCTCCATGGCCGAGTCTCCGCCGCCGATCACCGCCAGCCACCGGTTGCGGAAGATGGGGGCAACACCGTCGCAAACAACGCAGGCAGAAATGCCCTTGTTCCAGAATCCGTCTTCTCCATCGCCGGCCCCAGGAAAATCGAGGCGCTTGGCCACTGCCCCTGTGGCGATGATGATGGTATCAGCATCCACCTGCTTGGTTTTGGTGTAAAGCCTGAATGGGTTCACTGACAAATCGAGGCGCAGCACTGTCTTTGTGAATATCCGCGTCCCGAATCAGAGACTCTGCTCCTTGAACTTCTCTGTCAATTCAATTCCCATAATCCCCTGCGGGAAGACTGGGAAATTTTCCACGTTAGTTGTGGTCGTGAGTTGGCCACCGGGGGCGATTCCGTTGGCCATCCATCCTTCGAAGAGAATGGGCTTCAGCTTCGCCCGTGCTGTGTATATGGCCGCCGTTTGCGTTGCTGGTCCGCTCGGCTTCCCTCATCCTCTCCAATTCCACCTCTCTCTTTGTCATTTCCATCTATCTTGGTGAAGGAATTGAAAAATGAAACGCCCAAATCTTTTGGGCAACCCCTTTGAATCAACACCTGAAATTGTTTCAATTGTCTAACATACAATCGTGTGGCTTACAAACCTCTTTGAATCAACGGCTGAAATTGTTTCAATCGTCTAACATACAATCGTGTGGATTACAAGATGACAGATAGACAAAGAGGAGAGTTGATCTCAGAAGGAAACGCCTTACGGCGTAACAAGATAGCTAGTAATAGTGATATATCATAGCATAGAAGTGTGTCAAATACACATCGTTTTCGATCATAGGTTGAAAAACATCTTATGATCGGCAAAGATGATAGTACAAAAAGACATAAAATGTCGTGTGAGTACAAAAGCGACCATCTTATCCCTGGTGATGATCACAATAAGAAACCACTGCTCAGGCCACCCTACAAAGGAACCTCCTAAAAGGTCCTGGGACCCCAATCACATATCGTTGTAACCTAAGTGGAATATCATCTATGCTAGTCTCTCGAATATCTGCTGCCAAATGCTCTAGATGATTCTCCAATTCGATCAGGGCATTTGTAGATTGGTCATGTGGGGACGGTACTGTTGCAGCTGGGTGTCTCCTCTCATAAGGTTGGAGAGCGGCTGGTTGTCGTGGACCCACATCTGCATTTAAAAACTTTTTATTATTAGTTTTGGACGATTTAAAAAAAATAAAAAAATAAAAATAAAAAATAAGTTAAAACTTAGAAAGTGTTGAAAATGATTTTCCTTGAATCATCCCACTGCTCTCCTGGTGGAAGATCCATGTGTGGGTCACCACGATAATCCATCCCAGCATATGGAAAATCCTAAATCACAAAAGGTTGGTTCCTCAACCAACGAAAATACTTAGGTGGAAATCGAACAACCTCTGACCCTCCTCAGGATGACGGGCCATCACTGCAACCCAATGCATTATCATAGGCTCTCGAGGAAGACCAGCCTCAACAGAAAGCTGTTATGGGACCAAGATAGGTACCCTCTCTAGACCAATGCTCACAACCAGGAAACCATATCCAAAGTTTTTTAGTTGTCCGTTCTTTGCTCTAGTTAGTTGGCCTTTTACATTTACCAACATAGCCTCGCACCTGTTGAAGATGGTACCTTGATAATAGTCTACTGCCATTCGCATTTGGGATCCGGTAGCTACATGCAAAGTTGCACTCGCGTATAGTCTGGTGACAGTGAATGCAATAACCTTAAGTTCAGGATGGGAGATAATTTTAATATCGATCCGTTTGTCCTCTGTTTGATCATTGCAACACTCTAATCGGAGACTAGCGACAGACTGACTACTTGGCCTAGTCCTGAAAAGAAATAATCGTTCGCCTATCTTGGGCAAACCAGTTAAGAAATATATGCCTTCTAGCTCAATTTCGAGCCGGTGGCCACCAATCATGAAACACTGGTCCTGTATGTTCCACCTGTCTACTAGCCATTGCAAGAAGTCTACTTGGGCCCTCATGTTGGGTATGGCCCAGAATTTAAATAGTCTGCATGCTTTTAATGCTCGTATTGTAGGTGGATGAATTAATGCGACAATGTCCACATCCTCATGCTCGTGTTCCCACCAAATAAGCATTTTGTACGTCCTACATTGCAAAAAAGACGTATTAGAACAATTTAGTTCAAAAATTTTTGGGTGGAAATGGAGAAAATTGAAAATTTAAAAACCTATTTCATGGGGTCCGCACCCACTGGTTACGGATAGTGCATAGGTCTGCACTCATCGTAAGAAACAGGTGTGGACCCACGAATTTTTCCTATGTAGAAAAAAGTTAGGGCCCGCAGGGACCGCATGTTTCACCTGCAGACCCCCACGAGCGTTTTTCTAAAGCAAATTATCCTTAAAAAATCAATTTGTAAAGCCTAAAAACAAAATGTAAACAGTTGAAATGTAAGATAGGGATGATGTGAATTACCTGGAGCTGACGATTTTGGATTCCAACAGACATATTTTCCGCAATCTTCACAGGAAGTTTCTTACCCAAAAGCTCTCACTTCTCACTTTGAAGTCAAACGGTGAAAATGAATTTACAAAAGCCCTTTTTATAAGATTTTTTGAATAAATGAATTTTTAATTTATTTATTTTTCACTCTAAAAATGTAAATTTTTGATGCATTTTTATTTATTTTAAACATGTATGAGTAATGTTTTGAGTTTTTGTGTAGAATATTGGATTTTCAGGGATAATGGATCATTTTCAACAACGAGTATACCTTTTCACTTTTTCGAACTCTTCCATTTTTTACTCGTAAAATATGAAAAGATTGCCAAGTTTTTCCCTTTTAAACTCGTTAAATAGAATTAAAAAAGGCAGTCCACTTACAGCGCTTTTCTGACCGTATAAACATGAAAAGATTGCTAGACTTTTGTCATTTCAAGTTTGATATTGGTTTTAAAACAACGTTCCTTTGATCGCTTTTTTACTTTTTTAGATCGGCGACACTAATTATGAAAATTACTCCTTGATCGTAATGGTCAAGCGGTTCTCTCAAGTATTATTTAATAGTTTTTCAGGCTTGGGAGACACAAATTTATGAAAAAGGACACGCATGGAGTTTTCTTAATTTTTTCTTCTGACTCCCTAAAATTGAAAAACATCGAGTTTTTCCTATACTGGACTCGTTAAAATTCAACAGTAAAGGACCTGTTCAATTTTAAATAGGAACAAACCACTCCTTCTTAGGGTTTGAATTTTAAACTAAGTTGGACTCATCCGAAGGATGAGCTTATAACCAAGAAAATGTTATCCTCCTCAAGCTTGTCAAAAATAAAGAGGTGCTTGCCAGAAATAGTGGGGGAAAAGAGAGAAAAATGAACCTGTTTGTTATACTTTGTGTTTTAGAAAAGCAGTTAACCACTCTTGAACACCACAATTTTTGTTTACCTGGGTTGGGAAATCCTTTGCCTAACAGTTAATCAAACCATATTGAAAGTCTTCATCCGGTTTCTGGGTATTAGCTTTGGGTCAATTGTCATTAAACCATCTGTACTTTCATTATGTGTTCAAGAGATCAGCTTAAATAAACCATTCATTTGCAAAATATCTGTTATCCATTTTGACCATCCTTGAGTTAGTCCTTGCCAAATATATTTCTTCAAAAATTGATCTATGATTTCGTGTTGTGGGCTTGCCTACGACAGATCGCTTTCTATCAACTTCAACTCATTATCTAGAAAGATGATCTAGAAATCATCAGTACCTTGGAATCTGTATGCCCTAATGGCAGGTTTCTCGCCTTCGACGATAGGTTGCATCATTGACCTTCGATCAAAGGATTCTATGACATGTTTGACATCAACTCATTTATTCACATTTCATTTATTGTACTGAGTATTTTGAGAGCCATTGACATTACTGGTGGCTTCTCTCACACTTTTTAATAGTTCACATCATTGACTGGTAATCAAGTGGTTTCAACCATGTTGACTTCGACACGTTCATTCACATGGATAGAATCATACTAGTTCGGGAAGTAGAAATCAAGACCTTAGATCTAGTTTCTACCATCCAGGTTGCGAGGAATTTCGTTATTCATTATACAGTGGACTATGAAAAAATAGATGGTTGCACCCATACTGCGTCTACATATGTCTATACTCGTGATGTATTACAAAATCATTCCTGTATCAGAACAGTTTAGTTAGTTTTCTAGTCAGTTTTGATCTGAGCATGGGAATGCCTGCCTCAACGATGATATGTTCACATGTATATATTTTGCATTGAATGTTTTTATAGGTTCCGATTGGTGTGTCCACAGGATGACAAATTCTATCCTCATTTATTACAGACTTCGCACTTTAGGGGGCAATTTGTTGCACAAAAATTGTCACCTTGACATTCTGCAATTTGTGTGAGTTCGTTACCACTCATACTTTCCTCATTCGCAAGTCTTAAGCCTCAGTTCTTCATATCAAGCCTTGAAAATAAGATAAATCCCTTAAAAGTCTCTAAAACTCTGGTTCCGCACTTTCTCTTAGCATTACCTGCAGTCTCACACCCAATGGTCATGTCCCTTGTGCACATGACCACTCTGTCTATGTGTTAAAGGTGTGGACCCTTGTAAAAGTTAAAAAGGCGCAAGTATATTCATAAAAACTCACTTTAAGTCATTTCTAGAATCTTCTGGAAGGAAGCTTGAGGTGGAAAGTTCGCTCTTTTAAGGTTCATGCATCCCATACCTTAAGGAGCTAACCCCTTGATGTGAGGAGCTTATCCCTTTGAAGGAGGACTCTAACCCTTCATAGGTGGACCTGTAACCTCCTTCCTTTGCACTATAAAATGAAGCATTGGGCTGGTTACTTGAGAGGTTGAAAGATGAATATTTTTGAGGTGAAATGCTACTAGAACTTAGTCTTCCTAATTGAGCTTTTGTGAGGAGAGATTACATACCTCTTTGATCTCATTTGGAAGAGTGTGAGGCTTGTCAAAGTTTCGAACCCTGGGAAGAGCTTGTACAACATCAAGGCACCAAAGGTTGTAAGGTTCTTCTATTTCAAAGTTAATACAAATAAGTTTATTTTTCTCAGTAAGCTGTGTTTTATGGTTTATTTTATGGATTCCTTGATCACCATAATGAACATGATTTATGATATTAGCTATGCAAGTGTTATTTGATGTGTGCTTGTTTGTGATTGCAGGCTCTCAAAAGGAAATTCTTTCGGATGGTTGAAGGATGCCTACTACAAACTAGCGTTGGACTTAAGGTAGGGTCTAAACACCTCTATAGTTTTTATTAATGAATTGCAATATGTTTAGAGCAAGGTAGATATGCTTGTCCTGCTTGTTGCTAGATATCTTTTGATACTAGGGAGATCGGCCTTATCCGTAAGATCGATTTATCTGGCCAACAAGGACCTTAAAGGAACCATCAGAACTGTCTGATGGAAGAAATTGACGGTCATTGGGCGATGAAGGTACATGGAAGATAATTAGCAAAAAGGCGGATTTATACACATAAGCGGTATTTCGAGTGTGTGTGAAGTGGTAAGCTGTATTTGAGGAAGGTGCCTGATGCCATTCAGTGATTGACACGTAGCATGAGGGTGGATAGGGAAACTGCTTTATTGGGTGGTTAATCCTCTTGCTACTTGTCCACCCGAAATCCTTAACAGTTGTCGGATCAAAAGGAGTTGATCGACGGTGGAGGATTATCATGCAAGTTGATTTGATTGGCGATCGGAGAATAATGAAGGATGGTGGAACCCTGATACACTAATGGACCGATTAAGCGATGTTCCAATAGCCATTGGATCGGAGGATACAATGGATGGTGGAGATCGGGCCAATCAGAGATCAGAGAAAGGAAGGAGTGCACTGCAAAGATGTCTTTGATGTGCGGAAGCGACGTTTTATGGTTGCGAGTGTATAAATATTTGAAGCTCGTCTTATATGTTTCGGTGCGGGTTTTCCTAGGTATTCCTTTGTATTGCGTTTAAGTGATGTGGTCCCAGTTTTTAAAGAAAAATATGAATAAGTGTATGGTCCCGGCTTTAAGGCCAAAGCACTATCTAAATGCTTCCGATAGGTTTGTGGGCCATAACCCACAGGCCTCAGGGTCGAAATTTATAAAGAGAGGGGAAATTGGTATACCCCCAAAATCTCCTTTCATCACTGACACAATCACCCTTTCCTTCATGAATTCAGGTGATGCATGATCATCTATTAAATTCTTCCTCCATGCTTGTACAATCCTCTTCTACAACTCATCAAATGATAGATTGTACACATCCATGACCATATCATCATCAAGGAGAACAACCTCTCCTTTCTTGCTCGGGAACGGTTTTGGTACTAATTGTGTTGAAGACTAAGAGATGACCTCCGACACACTCGGCATGAGGTCAATTTATTCATGATGTGGCTCCTATTCGAATGCCATGTTTGTCACTTCAATCAATTTCTCAATATTCTAAGAAATTTCTCGATTGTGCATATGTTCACCGTCTTCCTCAGTTACTGGTTGTTCACACTCTTTAACCTGTATGGGTGTTGTTTCCTTCATCATTACACTTTGCCTTTATTCTTCTTCCTGTTTATGCTTCTCTTCCTCTTCTTTCTTCCTTGGCTCGTGCTCTTCCTTTGGTTCTTGTTCTGCTTTCTCTAATCTTAGGTTTTCTACCTGTAAGCTCTACTTTTCTCTTTTCCTATGCTTTACGGTCGGTGTCATCCACTTCCCTTTTCTCATGCTGACAAAAATTCCTTCACGAAGATTGAATCCTCTTTCACTTTGAAACTTTGTTCTCCCTTTATTATGTCTGCAACATCCTCTTTCCCTGATCTTGTACTGGATTGTTTCCTTCTACTACTATTGTTGGACTTTCTGCCATGTTATTGTTGACTCCTTTTCTATGAACAGTTGAGTGTCTGGATTGTTACCAGGAATAGTGTCCACTTGGATGCTACTATTCCCACTAAGATGTGTGGCTATCTTAGAAACAAAAAAGTAAAGCCTACTATTGTTTTCTTTTATGGAAATAGACAATAGGAGAAACAAGAAGACTGACCTGAGTCTTGCGCTTGATTTCCTCTCCTTCTTGATAGAGCTTCGCTGCTTCTTCTTCGTCTGCCCAGCTTCAAAGAGAACCTGTGGAATCACAACAACATACTACTATCAAAGAAACAAAGAT
>APFE030251055.1:369461-390762 GCA_000404065.3 Pinus taeda | reverse complement strand
AAAAATGATTAACTATCAAGATTGTAATTAAGGTTTAATATTATTTTTTTATATGTGAATATGATAAAAAAAATATACTTTTTTATTATTAGATTTCACTAGTCTATAATATTTTTAATTCAAGAAATAAAAAAATGGTAAACTTTATTTCAAAATAAAGACACTTATAGATTTAATAGAAAATTCAAATATCCTAGTTTTATTTTATCTTGGGTCTTTTGATTTGAAGGTTAAGTTTTGTCATGTTTCGTCGTTGACTACATTTTGACCAAAGGTGACTCTTGGGAAGTCACAAAGAAGATAACCAAAGACTAGGTTGAGGAAGATTGGCTAGAGAAATAAGGTCTCATGCAGTTGCAGCCGAGCTGGAAGGTTCCTTGACAACCAAGGAAGCAGACGCAACTGAATAGTAGAGGCAGCCGAAAAGGGAAAGGGAAGAACATCCAAGGGAGAGGTAGCAGTCCAAGAGAGTGAAGAGATTAAAAGGGTCAAAGGAGAAGAAAGAAAGGTAGAGAGAGAGAGAGAGAGAGAGAGAGAGAGAAATGTACCGAAATGTTGTCGCGGAGCATATTGAGCATGCATGATTCTATATTATTCTAGTTATGTATTGTCTTGTCTGGTATCTCTAGACTCTACTCTATTGATGAGGCTTTGAGCCAACTATACTCTTGTAATGTTGCTGAGCCTAATGAAAGAAGAAGTTGCAGGGATATTTAAGAGTCTTCTTGTGTGATTTTATGTGCCCTTTAAAAAAAAAATTGTGAATGTATTCATGTAGTACATGTTGCTTTTAAATGCTTAATATGTTATGGTTGTACCTCCAGTAAGTTGACCTTATGATTACTAAGTATTACTATTTTCCATGTGAGTTCTCCTTACGCTTAGTTCCAACCCCTTATCTTAGTAAGGTTGCGCCATGTCTCGGGTGAGATTCCTTATTCTTCATGAGTAGGGTGAAAATGTCGGCGCTACACTAGACTACAACAAAAATTTTGTTGGTCCCTGTGCCTAAACCCAGGGTCTCAACCTGTTCATCATATTTGCACAAACAAATGGTTATGTTGTCAAGAGTTGAAACTTCCCAAACGGGTCTGGAATATGGTGTCGAATATATTTAAGAAGGATCTGCAAGAGTGGCGGCATGAACAAGAAGAGTGGTTTATTCTCCAACAAGCTCAGCTCTATCGTCGAAGTGGGGAGTGGTTAAGGGAAGAAATTTTTTACATTGAACTTACAAGAAATCAATATGAGATCTTTTGGTGCAAATTCATGGAGGCACTCTACAATTGGTTGTGGAGGCTGTAGATTAAGGAAAAGGTTGGTGACTAAATCTGAACTCCTCGTGCCTTGACTCAACATGATCTTGTTGAATTACATCAGCTTGACATAGATTTGATGTGAGTTATTGACTTCTATCTATAGACCGCTCTAGAGGGGTATATTATCAAGTTTTCTACGGAGGGCCACTAGTCATTTTCTCAGGCTGAGTTCGTGTTCAAATCAAGGTTGTGAGGGAGGTTGTTAAAGGAAATCCCATTGTGGATTAAATTTCTAATGGTAGAAGAGAACATATTGATGTTCCAAAAGCCACCTATGGAAGCTCAAAGCCCCGGTATTGGGAGAAGGAGCTAAAGGGGGGGAATGCTACCTAGTTGGGAGCTATGAAACTATTAGATAAATGGATGCAGATAATTTTTGGAAGGCTAGAGATTTGAGAGCTCAAAGGAGGGCACAGATCACTGAAGAATGGCAGAAGAAATCTTTACAGGATATTCATAGACAAAGGGAACTACACCAAGCATGAATGGTGTTGAGTAGTCTGAGGGTGCAAGAAGGATAAAGGAGACAGTTGAAGTTGTGGAGCGATAGGGTTGATGCTAGAGTGAAATCTAGCTCAAGAGAAGAGGCCAAGACCATTGTGGTGATAAAGATTCAGAGAAGTATTATAGAGGTTTCCTTGCCACCAGAGATGGGAATGCCATATAGATTAGGTCATACAGGACCTGAGGAAAGCCCAGATGATGATATGCACTTCAATATGAGAAGATTATTTTCTGAGAATGATGTTTCTACCATCAATAGCGATTTGTTTCCCAACAACTTAGGTAGTACCTCCCCCACCCTTCCCCTGGTACTTTATAACAACCCTAGTCAAGTTTTATATAGATAGTCAAAGTTATCAAGGTCCACAGTGTACACATAGCCTACAAGGATGGTCTCTCTATTGGTAGAAATAGTAGATGTAGTTCGGGTCCCCAAGGATCGTCATAACCGGGTTCCTAAGGATTTGTACTCATTTTGTCAATTCAATAGTGTATGGATGGCAATATGGTGGGATCCTTTAGTAATTATCCTAAATTCATCGGGAAAGGGAATGAAGACATAGAACAACATTGGTATTTGTGTGAGGCCAATTTGAGAACCTGCTATACTCTAGATGCCATGAAGCTTATTGAATTCCAGACCACTCTTCGAGATAGAGCACTAAGATGGTTCATTAAGTGGTCTGCACTATAACAGAATCCGAGGATAGATGAGGTCTAGTGAGAGTTTGTATAAGAGTTTAACATTTCTCAGACTAAATAACAAGGGTTATGAGAACTATGGGAAATTAAGTAGAGGGAGGGTGAAACTGCCTAAGAGATGATGCAAATATTTAAGCATGCCATCAGAAAACTAAGCTACCCTATTGACCCCAGTCATGAGCATGATTGGTTTATCAAGGTGTTATTGCCACTCACTTGCACACCATTGGCTCAACAAAAGGTTGATACTCTACAAGAAGCCCTCGAAAAAGTGACAAGAATCGTGGCCATGGTAGGATACCCACATGAACATCGAGGAGGAATGGTCTCCCATGATCCCTTTCTCATTGGATTGTAGCATCAGATCGCTGATCTAACAGAGAAGTTAAGGGATATGCAATCGATGTGATTATTGCGACCGCACATATGATGTACCAAATACCACATCGAGGGACATCATTATATGGAGTGCCCATAATTGAGAGGGTCGAGCACTCCCTCCGTACTAATGTGACCCTCTGCATCTTTACCCACCATCAGAGTTGTGCAAGTTGGTACACAAGGGTTATATATAGGTCGTGCCTAGTTCCATGCCTTTCCAAATCAACAAAGTGCAGGCCCAACCGGGTATTGTGAAATTTTCAAGACTTATGGGCATCTCCCTCACCTCTCTCCACTTTTACAGAAGTATTCCTTAAATGTCCCAAATAATGTTTTCTGTGAGTTCTGTGGATTGCCTACCCACCACACTAATTAGTGTAGGGAATTGGATGCCTTAGTTTATCAGGTGGACCATTCTACTTACAGGATCAATAAAGCTTCTTGAGGACAAGGAGGCAACAGAACAAGGGGGGAAGAACAATAGGTAGAGGTTTGATCTGTTGTTATAATTGTGGCCAAGAAGGGCATGTTGCAAGAGATTGTCCATTGTCTAGAAGACCCTAGTGCTCTCAAAGTAGGGTTAATGCACATGCAATGAAATATTATGTCGATCTAACTACTAGATTGGAAGAGCACAATCACTAAAGGGGAGAAAATTTAATTATTGTTAAACTAAAGGAACTATAGGTTGCTCTCCTTTCAAGTATTAGTATAGTCACCTAGGGAGGGAAAAGGATTGAGGTTGATTTGGGAGCTACGAAACAACAAAGAATCATAAAGTTGGCTTCACCAAAGCACTTGTATGATCTAAGCCGGCAAAAGAAATATTACAAGGAGGCAGTGGTGATTTTTAACAAATTGACTCCAACTGTCGGATCCTAAGGAGAACAATTAGAACCTTCAAAAGCAAGGTGACTAAACCTCCTACAAAACAATTCCCATCCTATAGCTGAATGGTTCAAGTTGTTCCTGTAGATTGTGAATGACAAGAAAATTCTTGGATAGTTGCGGGAAAATATTAAAGTTGTTGTCAAAGATGGTGTGGATGGGAAATAACTTATTTCTGCCAATCTACCTGAAAGACACTCCAAACAAGTATGCTAGAACAAGAAGAGAAGAGGGAGGGAGTTTTAGAATGATGCACAGATTGCAGGCTTCCAAATCAAAGATATAATGCTAGACTTGGGCTCAGATGTGAATATCCTACTAAGGAAAACTTGGGAAGCCTTGGGGAGGCCTCAGCTGGCGTTCTCCCCAATACAATTGTGCATGACAAACTAGTATTGTATCCTTCGTGTGGGATGTTTGAAGGATGTAGAGGTCGGCATAGCAAGGGTAAAGACCTATGTTTAATTTTAAGTAATAGATATTATGGGAGACATGGGGGAAAACCACCCGGTCTAGACCTTGCTTAGCAGCTCCTTTTCCATTTTGTGTAGTGGCTCCGACTGGGGATAATGGGACCAATTTCCCAGAAAATATTTTGATAGTGTTAGTGGGGTCATATATGATGTAACAGAAAAATGATTGAGCTAAGTCTAATCTAATATTACTAATAAACACATGCATATATCCTAACTTAACACTATTAAACTATAGATATACCTGGGAATTAAATAAAATATGTGACCTACAATGATTTATTACATCGATTGGTAATAAAGATCATTCAAATGTAATAATAAGTTAAATCGTTTAACAATAATCGTTTTGGATAAATAGTGAGAAAAAACAATTGAGAGGAATATATCGCATATAAAATCATTCATGTATTCATAATAGAATCAGAGCTAGCATCATACAAAAGTGCAATAATCCTAAACTATAATTCAGGCTTTCATACATACAACAATTGAAAGAAGAAGTATTGCTTGATACATAAATAAAACATTATCATAATATAAAAGTAACATGTATGATAAGTCCTGCTCATATGCTTCAGCAATATTGACCCAATTCCAATCAATCCAACACATTCTAAGAGTACAAAAGTGCATTTCAATAGAGCATCCTAGATATTTAAATAAAATAGATCATGTTCCATTCATTTCATCAAAACCTCCTCAAAGTACAAAAGTGCAATGTTTTGAAAAGTGTTTTTGATAAAATTTCTGGACCCCTCTCTAAATGCTTGAGAGGGGTTTAAATACTAAACTATATGTCTTAAAATAGAATGTTACAAAAAATAGTTGAAGAGGTTCAAACGACCTTCCTCAAAATATGCAAAAATAAAACTAAAATAAAATAAATAAATGACTAGCTCCTTTTAACTAGTTATCTAAGATCGTAAATATCAGTCATCTGCTTGAGCTGAGGTAGTTGGCCTATTGCAGATTTTAATTGCCCAGCAAATATGGTTTTTGTTAGTGTTGGCACCATTTTATGTGTAGAGGTTGTTAAACACCTCAATGTCATCGAATGGTTGTGTAGTTTAACTAAAAACTTGCAATATGCTTTCCAATTCAGCTTGTTTACCTATGTGATTGCCTCCTTTTCCTGCGCTGCCTGTCTCCACTGCTGCTCTAACTATTTGACATTCAGAAGAAATCCTGGTATACATTCCTTTGAAAAGATTGGCACCATGAAGATTTTCATTGATGGCTTCTATTATGTTGTTTCTTGTTGTCACTTTTATTGTTATTTCCCTTTCCGCTTGTTTCAGCCGAGAATCCCAATCCATGAATAGAATGTCTTTATGAGATTCCTCTAGTTTCGGTAGGTCAGCCTTCCTCCCATCCTCTGATTCTTGCCAGGTGATAAACTCAGAAATCCTTTTATGGATTTCGTCGTACTCAAACCTCATGTCAATAACCTAATTTGTTAACTTATCACTAGTCTCACAATAAGGACTTATCTGCGAGATTTTTTGACATTGTACTTCCTTCTGCTAAAATAACAAAGAATTAAGGCTGAGTGCTTCCTTGATGTATTCGTCAATTTGCAGATTTTCCTTAAACTTATCTATCATGGTTTGTATCTGCAAATCCTTTTTTGCTAAGTTGGGTTGATGTTGTATTCTCATCTATTCGAATTCCTTTTGGAGTTGGGCTACTTGTAATTCTTCTTGTTAATTAGACCTTTCTTGAGCTAATTGTTGTTCTAGAAGTAGAGTTATTTTTTCCTTTTCTTTTTACAGCATTTGGACCTCTGTTGCTTTGTCAATAGTTGTTGTGGCATAGGCTCCTACGAGTTGTGACATTTTGTGAGATTTTCAAATGGGTCCATGGGCGAATCCTTCCATACGATGTACATTGGTTCATTTTCCAGAGTCGTAACAGTTACAACATCTAGCTTTCTTTTCTTCCTTTGTCTTTTGACTACAACTTTGTGGATAGGGTTATAGAATACATCTAAATGAGGTATTTCTTTGATTCTTAGAAAAATTTCTAAATTAGGAGTAGCAAGAATGATCTCAATGTCCTGAGTGCCCATAGCTCCTTCCCTTGTGGTCTCTTGATTTGATATGTGTTGGGTTTGCTTACGAGTGTGTATATCAAATGTTTGCTCAGGGTTTGGTTCCGTGTGAAGCTTTTAGTTGAATTGTTCCCATTCCTATTCCAATTCAATAATTAGGCTTTTACCTGACTGAGTTGACGTAGAGGAAACTTCTGCTTGTTTCTTTGTTGAGGTTTGCTCGACTGTCTCTTCTGTAGTTCTAGCTATGTCCTTTTTGGATTATTTATTAGTGTTTCCTCCCCCATTTTGAGACTGCTGCTCTGAGTGCTCTAACTCATGTGTAGATCTCTCTTGGGTTTCTTCTTCAGGGTTTTCTTTGGATATTCCTTCCAAGCTTACACTGGGAGTTTTCTCCCTTATTAGTTCAGTCTACAATAGGTCCAATGGGATCTTCAATAATCTCTTTTCCCTATACACATGGAAAGCCTTAACATCATCTGGGGTTAAAAGTACTGATGCCAAATGCAACACTTGTGAATATGTTTATGCCTATAGGAAGAGGTCATCAAAGGCGTCTTCTTCATGGGTGAAATGCTTTACTTTTGCCATAGTAGTAAAATCCTTAAGAGTGTCGTTTGGGTCATACTACCTTCCTGGAAATGTAGCTAATTTCAGAGATTTAATAATATTTGCTTCTTTTCATGCATGTTAAAAATCATGTAGCGCAAATGCACCACATTGTAACAGAAATGTAATCCAAATGGCCTTCTTCTGCTCTTTCAGTCCTCTACTAATCTGCCTTCCCCTGTTGTTTGGTTGGCTATTTATTTGGCCATTAGTTTGTCAGGGACATAATATGGGAGAACATGCGATGAAGCAATGCTCCCAAATATTCTGATATAGGTAAAGGTCTCTTCCCCAAACCATCTGGCTACTGGAAAGATATCTACCTCGACTTCTTTAGAAAACCTAGGGGTGGTTCTGTTGTACACTTCTTTATGGATGGGTAGCATAATTCCTTGACAAATTTTATAAAAATGGGGGTGAAATTGAGATTCCCACAAAATATTATGGTACATATGGATGGGAAGCAGGTCCTGTACAGTCCACTTCCATCCCGTATTTGGAAATTTAGAACCAAAACAAATTGCATCCATTACAAAAGCACTCATAAAAAATGGGGGATAAACCCTTAAAGAGGAACTTCTTTTTCTACTATATTCTATAATGGCCTTGCCTAAATTGTCTGATAGAATTTGAACAACGTTCATTATTGTTGAATTCACTATTGCATCTATCAATGGGAGCCATTTTGGGGAAAACTTGGTGCTAACAGGTTTACCGAGAAATCTACATATCATTGTTGTTGCGAAACTATGAGGGGGAGAAATGGATGTCGTAGAGTACATACCTATTTTATCTCATTTGAGATTGCCTTCACTTGATGTCCAGGTCTGCGTGACGTCAACTGGGTTTGCATTTTCCTTGGCAAATTTCTCAAGGAATTGTTTGTCGTAAAACTTTGGCGGCTCAGGTAACTGGTACATTAACCATAGGTTGTCCGCTGAGAAAGACCCCATGACCTCCTACCTGATTCTTGAATGTTCGATCTGCGATGTCTACCTCGTCAATTACCCATTTGACCATTTTTGTGTATGGGATTATTTCTGGTCATGCTGTTATGCGGTGTAGGAAAGAACACGTTGTTTCAAAATAGGAGGCATCAGATGACTCATGAGCATCTGTCGTGGCCTTTGTTATCAGTGGCTTAGGTTGCTCCTCTTCTAACAAGTTGTACATGTCCTCCCATGTTATTGTTCCTCCGTCTATGCTACATGCAGTATTAGAGAAAAGAGGGACAGTTTTTTATTTCTTAGACACAACTATCTTTCCCTTCTTTCCCATTGTTTCTAATGATGCTCCCTACAATTTTTTCCTAAAATGGAGCAAAGTAGAAGTTGTTGGATAAACACAAGCAAGAATGACAATGAGAATCAATGATACAGATAACCTGAGAAGGTGACAAGAAAGGAGTTTTAATCAAATGCATATGAAAGATATCATATCAAGTCGAGCTACTTTTTAACATAAATTCCATTAACCTATATTAAATAGCCACTAATGGTCCCTTAGCGCTTCCTTTATTACTCATTAATGTATCGCATTGCAAACATGGGAAGGAAAACTTTTAAGGTGGAGGGTTTAAGCCACGAGAATGTCGATTTTGCGATTGCGATGCAATATCACAAATCACATTATCGCACATTTGGTTGCATGCTTTCTTGAAGTTCATTAGGATTATGTGAGATGCGAGATAAGGGAGATAGATTTTACCATTTAGAGTGTAGTTTGTTTGATGGATATATTACCTTATAAAGCGTTTTTCACTATATGGCGGACTTAACTCTCAATTTATAACACTTGCTTCCATCGGTTCCGAGCTTTATCGCATTTCGGAAGCTCGCGCATTTCATAATTTTGGACTTTTAAAATAAATTGACGTGATATAATGAGGTTGACTTGTCCTATCACAATATTGTGTCTCACATGTTTCAACATGCTTTATGGGTTTGCATCCTTTGTGAGTGTCGATATGCGATTGTGATAAGAGCTTTGTTTTATGTGAAATGCCTTAGGTCTTAGCTTTTGAATAAAAAGTCCAATGATATCTAAGTTAAGTGTAATGATCCTTTTGATCGCAATTTGCGGGTTTTGTTCGTTAATAAGGCTTTAAACACACTTGGTCCAGTGGTATGTGAAAAGGCGAGAATTGTTATTTTTCAAAGGGTTTTGACTTGATATCCCGATTTATTCCTAAAATTTCAAAGGAAAATGCCTAAGTACTAGATTTATTTTTGGAGGGTTTTTATTAAGGGTCCCGATTTATTAATGGGATATTTAGCTGTTAAACTAATGAATGGGGGTTTGTTGAATAGAACAACAATTGGCGATTCGTTGGAAGAACCAGTTATCTCTTATAGTGTTTTGAAATTTCTAAAACTTCCAAAATAAAGATAGTTCAGAAAATAGGAAACCCATGAAATATAAGATAGTAACATTTCTCTGAATAATAAAGACAAAATCTACCTGATATTCATCCATTTGGTTATCCTCTTCAACATGAAAATTGCTTTGTCTACATCAATCATTACATGGTTTTAAATATAAAAGTAGTGGTTTCTCACAAATTAGCTTTTAGATGTACTCAGTTGTCATAGGTAGAGCCTCTGCTGCCAGCAGACGTCCACATCCAGATAAGAGTGCATTTTTTAAAGATAAATTCATATTCATATACTTACTCCTTTTTCCTTTCTTTTCTAAAAAAATCCTTTTTCTTAAAAATTTCACTTTTTCTCCTTAAAGGTCATTGTCTTGGTCTGGGGGCTAAAATTGAAAATTTCATTTACTGGTTGTAACTTAACTGAACAAGCTGGCTTGTGATGAGACCCCTTGTCTTTTGATTAACGTAATACTAAGCCATTATCATATTTTGATGTGCAGTATTGGTAATGTCATCTTGTTACCTCCCTATGATCATGGTAAATCAACGCTTGATGAGACCTCTTATCCTTTAAGTTTAAGCATATTTTAGAATTACACTCTAAAAAGAGAAAACCTTACTAGATGGGGAAAATCATTGACTCCTTAAGGGTTTCTGGATGACAATTTTAGAGTGAGGGATGCTTTCCTGTAGAGAGTATTTGCTTTTTTATAGGTACTTTTCTTGACTGATGGTAGAACAAAGGTTTCTTTACAAATTTGAGGTTTAGCAAAGGACAAGTAATTTTGGTAGAGAACAAGCAGATTTTAGAGTAATAGAACTTAGCTTATGTTTCAAATGTGAAAATCATCTTCTTAACAATCCCTACTTATACAAGTGAAAAGTCAAAATATAAAAGAGATTATTATTGTAAAGGCCAAAAGTAAATGCTATTTAACTATTATTTTCCTAGAAAAAGTAAAGACAATAGTGTACAAGGCATAGAAGAGGTTATCTTCAATGATTTTTTTTTTTTCAAAATATGCCCATTAACAAGCAACTAATCTCTTTTGCCTAATAGATCTTGCAAGAAAAAGGTTGATGGGCCTATTTGTTCCACAATCTGAAATGGGCCAAGCCACATTCTTTGGAATTTGGTATGCTTACCTTTTTCCTCTTGTGCTTTATCCAACTCTGATACTGGGTCTCTAAGCTAAAAGGATTTTGAACTTACAGAATTCATGTCAAATAATGATTTGACTAACTGTTGATGATGTGCATGCGTGATTTTGGCTTTTCCCCTTTCTTCTTCGAGCTCAAGAATTTTTTATTGTCTTAATTAAATAGAAGAGGAAGGAGTTTCTTCAATAGATTGAACCAGGGCTAGAGAGGGAATAATTACATTTTTAGGAAGGACAACCTCTTTCCCATAGACCAAATTAAATGGAGAAGTGCCTATTGAGGACTTCTGTGTTATTCAATCTGCCCATAGAGAAAATGTTAAAGATTTGTGCCAGGTTTTTTGACTTTGATCGACGGTTCGTTTGATGATTCTTATGAGATTTTTGCTTGTTGATACGACCAAGACATTTCCCTAAGGATAATAGTTAGAAGAATATTTAAGCTTAAAACCTCTTTTAAGAGAAAAATTTTTCATAGCATTGCCTGTGAAATAAGATGCATTGTCAAACATGAGGGCATATGGTAGACCAAATCTGGTAATAATAAACTGATCAATAAATTCAATGGTGTTTTCAGAATTAGCTACTTTAAGTGGAATTGCTTCCACCCATTTTGTGAAGTAATCAGTTGTTGTAAGGATATATCTATGCTGCTTTGAAGAGTGAGGAACGATCTCACCTATTATGTTTAGTCCCCATTGTTCAAATGGTTGTTCAATGTTAACTGGTTGCCATGGAAATACGGGTTTCCTCTATCTCTGACAAATTTTACATTTCCTTACATATTTGTGTGCATCTTTGAATAAGGTTGGCCAATAATAGCTAGCATGCAAGATTTTATGTGTTGTTGTGTCTCCTCCAAAATGTCCACCAACTGGTCCGTCATGGAGTTCCTACAAAACCTTTTCTGCCTCAGACTTTTCAAGAAAACTAAGGAAAACGGAATCATATTTTTTTCTAAACAATACATCATTGATGATTTCATATTGCTTATCTTTTATCCTCAAAGCCCTTTTTCTTTTGTAACTTATTTCAGTAGGGGCATATCCATTTTTTAAATAAAATATAATATCAACATATTTGGATTCAGTGTTGTTGAGGCTTACCTCATATACTTGTATATCATCACCTGAATCTTGTAGTGTTGGTAAGTTGGATGATCCTACTAACATTCTGCAAAAACCTTGACCTTTAACAATTTTAGCTGGTTTGATCTCAATGTCATATTCTTGTAGTGCTGTTACCCAATTTTCTCTTTTCTCACCTACATCTCTTTACATTAATAGATTTCTCACAGTTGAGAATGGGACTACTATCTTGGTGTGAGTTTTGAGGAGAAAGGGTCTGAAATGCTTTATTGATTTGAAAATAGAAAAAGCATGTTTTTCAACATCTCAGTTGTTTAATTTAGCCCCTTGCAAATTGGAGCTAAAAAAAGAAATTGGTGCTTCGATTTTGTCTTCATTGACCTATGTCAATATAGCTGCATATGATGTCTCGGAAGCAAAAGTATATAAAATTAAATGATTAGAAAAATTTGGAGTTACTAAAGAGGGAGCATTTATGATTACTTGTTTAATAAAATTAAAAGCTTCATGCTCAATATGTCCCCATTTAAAAATGAAAATTTTCTTATCATAAATTGGAGAGGTAAAACAATTCGCGAAAAGTGATGGACAAATATTTTGACAAAATTTATCTGTCCTAGGAAAGATTGCATGGATTTTTTGCTACGAGGTAAAGGGATTTCATAAATTTCTCTTATCCTATCAGGATCGATAAGAATTCCTTCTTTGGATATGATAAATCCAAGTAACTTTCCTTCACTCAAAGTAAAGAAATATTTCTTAGGATTGAGAGAAATTCCATACCTATGACAACGATCAAAGATTTGTTTTAAATCCTTTAAATAATTACTACATTTTTTGGAATACACAGTTAGGTCATCTAAATAAATTACCACCGATTTTTTCAACAAACCTTTGAGAGCTATGTCCATGTCTCTTTGGAATGTTGCACCAACATTGATTAATCTGAATGGAACCTTTTGATAGGCATAGGTGCCCCATTTGGTTCCAATGTAGTCTTTAGCTGGTCACCTGGATGTACTAGAATCTGATTATAACCTGAAAATCCATCCAGAAAAGACATTAGTTTTGAGCGTGCAACTGATTGCAATATTTGTTCCATAGGAGGTAATGGGAAGTTGTCCTTCTGACAAGCTTTGTTGAGATTGAAAAAGTCTATACATATTCGAATATCACCATTCCTTTTCTTGATTGGGACAAGGTTAGAAACCCACCTTGAATGCCTTATAGGAAAAATTATTTTGCCTTTGAGAAGCTTATTCAATTTAGATTTGATTTAGTTTTCTAAATTCGGATGAATCTTTCTCAACTTTTGTTGCACGGGGTTTTCATCGGATATCATGGGAATGGTATGTTGAATGATGGAAGTATCATATGTCTTGAGATCTTCATAATTCCATGTAATTTTTTTTTGTATTTCTTTAACAACTGAACGAAGGTTGACCTTTCATCTAACGTAAGACCAAGTCCCAGATTGATATTTGAGGTTTGAGGTTAGTTCCAAGGTTAACTAATTAAAATCTCAAAGTTGAACTTTGAAGCTTTGAGTTAGTGGGTTTCTTGGACTTGTCTTTAAGATGATATAAGTCTTCAAGCTTAACCATAGATTCAGGCATGGAATTTGTAGTCATTTCTTGCTTAAGTTGTCTGTCATGTTGATCTTCTTCAATTATCTGGTCATCGTAAGAGCCTTCGGATGTTAGAAAACTTATGATATCTGGAGCATTATTGAAGACTCGCCAATTGGTGATATTCTCGGGAATAAAAGGCCTAAAAATTAATTCAATAGAAAAGTGATCAGGTTTATAACATCCTGGTGGAATGAGATTGGATCCAACATTAGCCAAAATATTGACACTTGCATTTTGGAGTCTTGGGATAGGAGAAATATTAAATTCTGTAAAATGAGAGGTGAGGTCCTGGACTAATGATAGATAATGTTTCAAGTGTCGATAGAGGAAGTGTATAGTATTCCTCACATGATTTATTCCAATTTTCGAATCTCCAAATCCTTGAAGATATTTGATATTAAGGCCGATAGCTTTATATAACCCTTGAACCAATGCTTTATATTCTACAGTGTTATTGTGCATTCAAATTCAACTCTACCTACTAACATAGTTATTTCCCCTTCTGGGCTCACTAATATGAATCCTGCTCCAGCTCCATCATTAGATCTAGATCCATCAAAATATATTTTCCAAAATAAAGTTTTAACTACAGGTCTATCTACAAAATTTATACATTTAGAAGAATCTGTTTGAGAGTAATTTTCAACTTGGGATGTAAAAGAATTTTCCAAGAAGGGTGAAGAATTTGCATTAAAATTTCCTATAAATGATTCAACTGAGTAATTTCAAATGATATTACTATTGTATGTGACTGGTTCAGTGTTCCCTCTAATTCTGTGACGATATACTTTTGATGTTTCTCTCGGTCAACCCTTATTGATTCGTCTTATCATTATATGGAAGCCACATGTGGGACCAGTCAGTTGCGAAATAGCCATGAAGCTTTTCTGACTAGTCTTTACTGACGATCAAGCCGTAGAATTTTAGGATATCAGCCACAAGGATGTCAATGACTTGAGACACTTTCAAGTTTGATGAGAGTCAAATAGTGACTTGATTGAGTTCCCCTATAACTTCGACTTGAGGTCAATCTAACTGTACAATGCGAAAAAACAGATTTTTGGGGCTCCACATTCAATTTCGCACAAATTGTTCTCGGTATAATGTTGGATGAAGCTCCATAATCAACTAAAAAATTATGTAGATTTTTATTGAAAACTTCAAAAGTCAAAAGAAATGGAGGAGTGTGGGATTTGGGTCTTCCCCCTATTAGAGCATTATCAATTGCACTGATCTTATCAAATGAGGTAGTAGGAGGCCTTCCCATTTCTTGAGAAATATATGAGATAACAACAACAGGAAGAAGAGAAGTAGGGACTACTTTTAGATCTTTGAGAAATAGCTTCTGTTGATGTTTTAACTTGCTAAGCTCATGGAATGTAATATTTTCCCTGCTTTTTTTCATATCTTCTACGATGTTGTATTCCATTTCATCAGAGACTAACATGGTTTTAGCTGAAGGTGAAGAATTTGATTGAGGAGGAGTGGTTTGAGTGGCTTTGGAGGTAGATTTCTTACCTATTAATTTATTTTGGAGATGGAGTTGACTCTTTTTGTTTTGGATTTGTTTGTGGAAAACCAATAGTTCTTATACTCCTAGTTGCGACAGGTAATGCTTCTTATGCTTCTTCATTAGGAAGAATGAAATCCCGCATTCCTTGTAATTCAACTACTTCTTCGTCATCACTTTGTTCTTCAGCCGTTGAGACTTCTTGTTCCTCCACATCTAATTCAATTTTTGACATGGTACCTGGAAGCTTAGGATTAGAGGAAGGATTTCTTTTGTAAGGTCTGTAAGCTTTCCTTGAGGAAGTCTCTGCTACCCACTTCTTGATGTCAACCATTTCATTGGACATAGCTTTAAGGACTTTTGTTAGACCTTCAAGATCAAAAGGATCTTTAAGTGATTTTTTCTTGGATTCATCCCTAAAAGTTACCTTCTTGGATTTTCATTCTTCTAATGCATTCTTTTTTTCTAAAGCTAGAACATGTTTTTCTACAGTTATGGCTTCTTTCATATTTTCTGCCAAAGTTGGTTTGGTAGCCCTATCAACAAAAATAGTTGTCTTTGAGAGAAGAGCAGAAGTGTACCATTCATTTTGGACTTCATCACTGGGCTTGAATGTTATCGGGATTTTATTTAGTAACTTATTAAAATGTGAATTGAAGTCTTTAATGGGTTCTCTAGGTTCAACTTTTAAGTTGGAGAGATCATTGATAAGAGTAGCTGTCGATCGGTCGTCTCCAAACTTAGTTAAGAGTTGTTCTTGAAAAGAATCCCAACTATTAATGGAACCAAATGGTAATGAAAAATAATACGATCGTGATGATCCTTGTAGAGTATAAGGTAATAATATTACAACTCCATCTTTTTCTACCACTGAATTTAGATTTATGGACAACATAAAATTGTTTATGTGTTCTTTAGCAGGCTGACCATCATTAGGGTTAAATTTTGGCAACCATTTCATTGGATGCACAGGTAATGGATGTAATGGTCCTGTTGTTAGCTTGAGGGGGCCTGACCTAGGTTCAACGTTAATTAGCCAAGCACATCCCTACACTATTGGCCCTTTCGGCATCAGCCTGTGGAGCGCGGACTGAAGTCTCACCCGAAGCAGTATGGGGGAATGCTAGAACCAAGTTTCCACACCCTTGAGATGGTTGTGATGTAGTTTGATCTCTTCTATCCCTGCCTTCATGCAGGTGATCTCACTTTAGGGCTTGTAAGACAAACCCTTTATTCCGGCCTTCAATACCTTTGCGAAAGAATATGATCAACCTTTGCGCAAACCTAACCTGGGGCTCAGGTACTTTCACTCTACTATGGTAGCGTGTCGTGCATATTCCTTAATTATCCTAAGTGTTTTGCTTATCTTGTCAAATACTTAAAGTTATCACTGCGTAAGCAAATATTCGTGATTGCGTTTAATTATTCAATGTATTTGCATTCATTCATGCACCATATAAGCATAATAAAGGAACTTCATACACAAAAATATCCAAACCCATCAATAGTTTTAATACACAAAAATTGTAGAATAACTCCTTTAATTAATATCTTTCAAGTATTACAGACTCTGTTCACCCTGCACACATAGCTGCAGGGGCCCGCACACTCAGCTGCGAACTTCTACCTTAGGCCTCTGTGCACTCAGCTGCAGAGCCTCTACCTACGCTACAACCCAAGACTTAGACTTCTTGCTCTAAGTTATGACTCTCTTCCTTGTGTTATCCTTCTAGCTACTTACAACTTAGCTCTTTTTATACAATCCCATGGTCCGCGGACCATGGGTAGATCTCTTATAGTCAACTTTACTTTACAAAACTGAGGGCAAACTACCCTTTGTGACACATAATACCTTCGCACTCTGTGTCCACAAATGTGGAGTCTTTACAATAATATTACAAAAAATTGACTTAAACATGCTCTTTTAGCCCTAAAAATACCCTTGGGGTATCCCGCTCCCAACATGCCCCCAACACAAACATAATGACTCACCGTCGAGTCACTTAGCAGGCGTGACGATCATTGCGTGAAGCTTATGCAGCTCGACCTTGATGACCGCAACTTCAGCTCTGCACTGAGCTGCTACCTACTTCACATCTTTGACTTTCTTCTCAGTTACTTCCCTTGCGCTGTTATCCTAAAGCTATTGTTGCGTGGCTTGTAGAGTCGCAATATTGCCTTCAATATTCCCTGTAAATGCATAAGCTTCCTCCAGTGAGGGATTGGATCGCGCCTTCAATAGTGCTTCCTTGTGCAATGCTGTGTCCACCTTGGTTTCCTGCAGCTTGGCTAACCTCTGAGTCAATGCGACAGTTTGCGCTATGCCTTTGACTTCGTCATAGTGTTGCTGGAGTTCACACACTTCCATCTCGAGCCTTTGGATGTTTTGGTCCTCCTGAAAGCCGGTCAGGACCTCAAATGACTATTCAAACAATTGTGTGCAGTCTGGTACTACACTGTCCACAACCGTGACTACTTCTGAGATAGTGGCCACCTGTTGTTCCTTGACCTCTAGTGGTGTTGAAGGCTGAGCCCTCAACTGGAGCTCTGTAATCTGCAAGTTCATCTCCAATTGTACCCACACCATCTCCATCTGAGTGTCACGCATCCTTGTGGCTAATTTACTGATGTAGACCTCGACTGGCCCCTCCTCCGGAATGGCCAATTCCGAGACCATTCTACAGGCCTCCTCTATGACTTGTATGATCTTCTTACTATGGCTAGTTGCCTCAGCCTCGGCGGCGATGACAACATCCCTCTGCAAGGCCATCTGCTCATTGTTTATTCTCTACTCATTGATCGCTTGGAGGGCGTAGTGCTCATGAGCCCTTAGTTCTGTAATTACTCCATATTGCAAGGAGTGGAGTGCTTCGCACAGGAGTGCTGCCAGGTTCAATCCTACTCCCTTCAAGGCGCTGACAGTGGGCTTGTTAGCCTCATTTTTTATTGTTAGTGCTACATTCGGCAGCACTAGTGCACTGGAAGCCTTCATGCACAACATATCGGTAGCCTCTGATGTGCTGATAGCCAAGATGGCAAATTCCATATCAACTTGCGATGCATGGGCCTGTAACTTTTGCAGTCCCGTCTCGATGGCCCCTAGGAGAATCTACTGATGCTTTTCAAATTGTTGTAGGGCCTCCATGGTGACATCTCTGACTGTGTCACCAATTTCGTATAAGTCTCCCTATGTTAGTTTGATGGGATCTAGTGAGGTCTTGGTCACCTTGGACTTCTTTCTAGACCCTCCCTTTTCTAACTCTCTTGGGCGCTTAATATGGCCGAACGTCTCCTGGGCGTCCGCATTGTGCTACTCTGTGTCCTCTTCTTTAGGTGCAGGTGAAGGTGACCACGCGCATTTGTTAGAGCCCCGCTCTATGCCTCCTACTTTTTTCCTGCCTCCTTTCTTATCTGCTCTGCTTTGGCCTTCTCAGTAGCCTCCTTCTTCCTCTTCTCGATCCACTGCGCCATCTTTAGCTTGGCCTCATCCTTCTTCTTTTGTGTGGCAGACTTGCTTCCACCCACCACCAAGTCCGTGGAGGTGCGCCACTCTGCCGACCATTTATCCAATACTGCATCGATGGCATCATTTGTGGCCAGGTACGACAAATTGTACCACTTCTTCGTAGGGTCCTTCCATGCCCTCATTGAGATCCGATAGAAATCAGCTTTGAATTCGACATAGCTCTATATGTTAGCATATACTGTGGGCGACAAGCATGACTTGCAATTGATAGCCATCCTAATATTCATTTCCATAAGGGTTTAGAATATTTTTCTATCTCGAACGTGCTCCATGTCCTTGGTTTCCCACAACGAAGAGTACTTCGCTGCTTTAGGGAGGTCTGGTGCGATCGAGGGGAATTGGCTCTCCTCTAGTAGCTCCCACACTACAATCACAATTGAGAGAAAGAGCCACGTGTAGCGAAACGTCTTTATTTTCTCCTATGCTTCGCGACAATTTTCTAAGAACTCACCGTGAAGGTAATCTGACTAGTTAAACTAGACTCCTTCTGCGCATTGCTGTGTGAGCGCAATGATAGGCACCGACACCTCGTCAGCGTGACACTTCTGTATGAACTTCCCTACAAGGATTTGCATTGCCACCTTCACAGTGGGGTCGCAGATGCTGGAGATTGCATACCCACGCAACTTATTCACCAATTTAAACTTCTATTTCATCGAGTCTGCGAGCGCCAGCTCACCACCCTTGCCACCAAAAATCATCACTGGATTTTCGCCTGTATACGGTAGGCATGTGATGCGGTGAATCATCATATCAGTGATGGGTATCGACTCCTCTAGCCACATACACCCATCATGCACCAAGCACAGTAGTTGCTTGATGACTAAAACCATCACAGGGGTGCAGTTATAGTGCAACACCCATAGCAGGTTGAGTAATCCTACCTTCTCTACTCCTCTGAGCCACTTTCTCAGCTCCAGTGTAGTCATCCCCATTTTTGTGTCTATGATGTGGCACATCAACTGTTCGAATGCTAGGTGCAGGAACTTCTAATGGTCCACCAAGTCCCAGTATTTGAGCTTCAAAATCAGCACCTGTGCCAAACGCGGACCGTCAAAAGTGATCTCATCTGGTAGCAATGGGGTTTGCAGGGGAGTCTTACTTTCATCAATGTCCTTTGAGACCTTGGAATTAGACTTGCACGGGGGACATACTCTAGAAACTGTGTAATAGGGTCCCCACCCTCAGCTTCAATCTCCTCTATTTCCATTCCAACATCCTCATCATCCATGGGGATGTCTTCAATATCCTCCTCTTCTCCCTCTAGGTTTATAGCCTTGCCTTTCTCCTGGGTAGTGGGCTTAGTTGGGTTTCATCTCAGCGACGCGCACACCAGGATGGCAGGCTGCTTGACCTTCTTGTCCTTCATGGTCTCCTTGGTTGGGGTTGGCTCTGGTCTTAGCGTTCTTGGGGATTTAGGGACCTCCGCCAGTACTTCGGCTACTTCTGGGCTAGCTTCTTTGGCCTATTTCTCCATCTCTTGTGTTGGCTCTTCTACCACTTGCTGTGTATTGATAACTTCTGGGGGTGATGAAATAATACTCTCTATTAGTACTCACAACATCTTAAGAAAGTTCACAAATGTAGGAATCTATTTGAGGGCTTCGAAAAACTTTGGGTCCATAGGCATCTGAGAGCTCAACAACTGAATACTAAAAATTCCAAATGTTTCTTCCTAGACAACCACTTGTAATTTATAGGGTGATTTGAATTCAAATCTGACTATTCCCCCCAAAATTGGTTCATTAATGCCAAATTAGCGACAAATTTTCAAGGATCTAAGCCATAAATTTCGTCTTAAATGACGACCACCCGCTCCATTTGGCCTCACTTCTACTGTCTTTTCATGAACAATGACTTTAACGATCACTTTCTAGCTAACCTGTGTGATTTCTTTCTGGGTAGTGCATCTCACTCCATGTTGTCACGGACCCAGTGACACGTGCTTGCTTCGCACCCTCTTCCAATCGTACAACTCCCCAACTCAGGAAATGTGGTTTATAGTCTCGTGCCTCCTTTCAGCTGCCTGGAGCACTAAGAACTTGCTACTTTCATTTAGTCACATGGCTGAACCGTTGGTGTATGGATTCAAGTGACTGCCATTCACCTTTCCTAGGAAGGGTTCTCCATTTAACTTGACCAGCTGTATCGCTCCTTTGTCGGTAATCTCCTTAATAACATAAGGCCCTAACTAGTGCATCGTGAATTTTTTGGGGAATTTATCAAACTTACTATCATACAAAAAATCCGGATCATTTACCCTAAAAGTGCGCAACTTGACGTGTTGATCATGCCATGCCTTTTCATGCTACTTTTGGACCTCTTGGTGAAACCCATCCAAAAAAATTTCTTCTTCGAGCTCATCCAGCTGCGCAAGCTTCTCTTCTAGGGCTCTGTGATCCATCATACTTGTGAGCATTGCTATGCGTAGACTAGGCACGATGTATTCCATAGGCATTACGACTTCCACACCATAGACAAACCTAAAAAGGGTTTGTCCCGTTGGCTTCTTGCATGTCATTCAATAAACCCACAATGTTGCAGGTATGCGTAGGTCCCAATCACTTCACTGAGCATTGCAAACCTTAGTCATTGCATTTTCAAGAACTTGTTGAACACCTCCACTGTCCTGTTAGCCTGTGGGCGATAACGTGTGCTCTTTTGGTGATATACTTGAAATTCCTCTATTAGTGTGATGATCGTCTCATTCAGGAAGTGTGTACCACGATTAATCATCAAGATCCTTGGACATTCAAATCACATTAGTACATGCTCAAATAGGAACTTCGTGGCCATTGTGCTCATGCAACCCTTCATCAGATGCACTTTTGCCCAACAAGTCAAATACTTCGTCGCAGTGATAATGTACATCGCCTCTATCTTCCCTTATGGTTGAATGGGTCCTACAAAATCTATTTCCCACTTCTCAGAAGGTTGCAATGTCATTTGTGGATTCAAAGGCATTTCATCCCTCTGTGATGGTCTGCTTGTTCTTTAACATATATCACATGCCCTGCAATATGCTTTTGAATCCTGATGAAGGGTTGGCCACCACAACCCTGCGCGTAGAATCTTCTGCGTGG
>APFE030251055.1:321241-363171 GCA_000404065.3 Pinus taeda | reverse complement strand
TCTAAAGGATCCTGCGGTCTCCTAAAGATGGTTGCTTTCACCTCTTGTAGCACTTCATCAATACTGTCAAACCTATCCTCAAAACTAAATGTCATCATGAACCCTTCACGTAGGATATCCCAGTCACCTGTCCCATGGCAGAGCTCTGTTTCTATATTGATCTAGGTGGCTCCAGAGACACACACAGGACAAAGAGGGCTTATGGAAGCTTGAAAATCAAAGTGATTATAATGCTTTCGCACTAGGATCAGAGCGTAGATCTCATTGTCGTGATCACGGTGGTGTGAATGGTTCATCAATCCAAGCTCGTATGATGGAGAACAATCCAGTCAAAGTTCTGGTCAAAGTTGGGTTGTGGGCCACGTTTAAGTGTCCTACAAATTGACCAAGTCCTGAGCATGGAATTTGGCTCCCAAAGATGGGAGAAATTGTGGCCTCATTAAAATGCCCAATATCCCTAATTTTAAAAAAATTAAAAAATGACTATTTATTCTTTTCAAACCAAAAAATATATAAAAAAATTGGTGGCGGGCCATGACCCCTGCTACCACCGTCGCACCCAGACTAAAACATAACAAAAAAAATATTTAAATGGCTTGGTGGCCATTACTTGCTGAGCCCTCCACCTTCCAAAATCCCATAACCATATTAATGTTAATATGGGGTGGGCGCGGGCCACCTCTGGTGGACTTGACCCACACCCCCAAAAACTCAAACATGCCATCGCATTAAAGGTCGGAGCTGGTGGGAGTTGAATACACGGCCGACGAGAGGGTTGGCCCCACCCACGTGGCGACTCCATATGATATCACACACCCCTAAACAAATGACCTCCACTTAATACGACTCCTCTCAAACAGTTTAATACGCGGTACCAACAACGCCCCCAAATAATTAATACACCCATTTTGAATTGTGGGAGGTATGGGATAGGCCGCCCAATGCGGACCCGACCCCACAAACATATGAGGTCTGTTTTACAAAAAAATCATTAATATGCTTGATAAAATAGAATGTGATAAAATGAGAGGGACGGGGATTGACCACCCAACCCCTCCTCCACTATTTTCAACTTAAACCAATCCACCTAAAAAACCTTATTGATTAATCCACCTGAGAACTTATATAAACCCTCATTTGCACAGTGCGCCCAGGGGGGCAACATGGAGGAACCAGGAGTGGGCATGGAATTTGAGGAAATATTTTTTTAATTAATTTTTAATCCAGGTGGAACCATGACTGAGCAAAATTTCTAGGAGGGTGAAATTTTTACAGTGTCCAAATTTGACAAACCTTATGTCGATGTTACACCTCTCAGCGACACAAACCCAATGGCACAGTCATTTTCCTGATCTGAGTAGCAGATTTGTAGAGGACCCAGAGGAGGGAATATTTGAGGAATCTATGGGGAATCTAAAAGATTCCTTGAGCCCCAGATTTCCATTTTCTAAGAATTCAGAAATTTGATAATCGATTTTACATTATTCGACGCCACAAATCTGATGGTGCATTCAAATTTTATATTTTCTCATTTCATTTTTTGACCACTTTTCTAAGTGGAGTGCATGTATTAGCATTAATGTGCGAGCAGTCATTTCCATGCGGTTCAATGCTGTGAGATCGATGGTGCAACCAGCTTCAGCAGTTTGACATCCTTTTCTTTAGATGCCCTAGGATGTGAGGTATATGCAGTGTGTTCATGTAATCTTTTTCTATGAATTGTGTTACAAAGATCCCTATTTGATGTTTGATTTGGGATCTTGTTTCTTACTTGTTTCCATGATTCTTGCTTGATGTGATGCATAATCATTTGTGGGATGTACTTGTTGTCATGATTCGTCATGTTGTGTTTTGAGATCCCTTTGTTGTATGTTGATGGGATACTCATGTGTTGCCATACATGTTTTCATTGATATCCCTTTTATGCCATGTTCACTGGATGATCATCATACATGAGTTTTGTGTCATACTGATAGGAGTCTTTTTGACTGAGAGTTCTTGTAGTGGAACTTCTCTTGGAGCCACTCCTGTGTGAGGGCATTTTCCTTGTATGATAGCGACATCACCTCTTATGCACATCATCACTATTGATAGCACTTAATGCAGCGGCCTACACCATCTTGATGTAGTCCCTCCTGGATGAACTCTGTTATCAATGGCTTATGCTTTCATGTGTTGATGATTGTCATGTTCCTCTTCTTTACAACATGCAGATGTATTCATTGATGATCTTTTAAAAATTCAATTTAACACATCACGAAAGTAAAAGGTATTGGAAGGGTCCTTTGTCACACCTAGACCTGGATCAAGTGGTATCAGAGCGGTCTTTGCGTGGATGTGAATTACAAGCATGAATAATGTAATGTGCAATGACAAAGGATGAAAAAGCGATGTATGAAACCATGCTCAAAATTTCAAAAAGGGTAGAAATAATGTATGAAACTCTACAAAGAGAGATAGAGGAAAAGGAGCGATTGCAACTTCAGTTGCAAGCCACAGAAGAGGCCCTGGAAGAACTGAAGCACAACAATGAAAGTCTTCAAACAGATAATGCTGAATTGAAGATGTTGCTACATGAAGAGAAAAAGGAGAAACATAGTTTGCTACGATAGCTACAAGCAAAGGATGAGGCCTTGGAAAAGCTGCAACGTAACCCATGTGAGGTAAAAAGTAGTTCTATGAATTCATGTATGTGCCCTGATGATGATTTCACTATTTTCGAAAATCATACCATAGGAATTGGCTCCAAATTGCTGAAGCAAATGGGCTATGAAGGAAAAGGCTTAGGCGTTAATGAGCAAGGCATTGTCAACCCCATCAAAGTAGAAGAATTACGCTGCCAGGAAGGACTTGGGTATGTCAGAAAGGAAGTTGGAGAATGCACCAAGACAGCCAGCGAACCACCAACAACCGATGATGAGAAGCCCTCATTAGTTATTTCCAAATCGAAAGAGGAGGTAAAAGATGTTGATTTCCTTTTGGTTTTGTCTTCACATAGTATGATTTTTGTTGGAGATTTGGAGATCCCAATTACAAGGACAAACATGAGGCTCCTTACCAAGACGAGGCATGAGGAGGAAAAAGAACTTGTTGTTGATAACCAAGGCATAGCTCAACCATTGGAGGTTGTGCAAATACCTCAATTTGTAGGCTTGAGATACACCGAGGGTGAATTCTCAAAGGTGTCATATCCTTTCAAGACATCGTCAAAATCGTCGAGGAAAGAGAATGATGGGAACACATTCCCATCATCCCATGGCAGTGGCCATTGCAGGGAGAGAACTGAGGCAAGCTCTTATCACCATAATGACACTAGAGATGGCAAGGAAAGGTATAATCAGTTTCGGTATTCGAATGTTCATTTCGATTATAATCATGTTGTTAATGATGAGTGTAAAACATATCATCGAAAGGCATGTATATTTTGTGGATTACATAACCATACATTTTCTAAGTGTTGGAAAAGAATAACAGCACACAAAAGGAGGAGGCATGAAAGACCCCCTCAACAGTAGGTAAAGAAACATGTTAAGTAGATCTAGAGGAATAAAACCTATTGCAGTCATTGCGATAGAAGTGGCCATCAAAGAGCCACTTGCTGGAGGCTCCATTGAGAGTAGCGCCTTAAAGACAAAGTGTCGATACATGAACCAGATGAAACGGTTGTTCGACCATCAAATGTGCCACAAGGAGGTGACCCATTCACATTGATAAGTGAAAAATGGTTTCTATATATGTTATCTTGTCATGGCCGTGCTTTTGTAAATCATTTGTTGTGTTTTAAAATGTAAAAGTGATGACGTGTTCCATCACTTGTTAAGCAACAATGATGTCTGGTCTTATTTTGTGTTGCATGATAAACTTTGAAAGTGATGTCGTGTTTCCATCACTTGTCAAAGAAAAAAATAGTGTTTGGCTTTATCTTTGTAAATCATGTGTTGTAATGATGATGTGTTTTCCATCACTTGTTGAAGAAACAATGATATGTTGGCCTTGTTTTCGTAGATAGGGTATTGCTTCCATTTCGATGTAAACTTGACCACTGAGTAAGTGGTATAAACTCGTGGCAAGTTTGGGCTGCTTGGGTCATTAGTTGGTCATGTAAGTCAAGCATGTAATTTGCAAAACAATGTACTATAGGTTTCAGAGGTTGTAGGTGTCGGCTCATCACTTAAGGCTCTGAGGAACAAAGGTGAAGGAGATGAAAGCAAGGCCTTTCAGGATGCTTGTGATGCAGACAAGGTACAAAGAAGTTGCAGGTTATTTTTCATGTTTTTCGAGGACCAAAAGCTCCTCAGTGGGGAGGATTGATCCAAGTGGCTCTAGAGACATACATAGGACAAAGAGGGCTTATGGAAGCTCAAAAATAAAAGTGATGAGAATGCTTTCGCATCAATACCAGAGCATATATATTGTTGTCCTGATCATGGTAGTGCGAATGGTTCGTCAATCCGAGTTCGTATGAGGGAGAACGAGCCAGTCAATGTTCTGGTCAAAGTTGAGCTATGGGCCAGGTTTAAGTGTCCTACAAATTCACTGAGTCCCAAGGATGGAATCTGGCTCCCGAAGATGGGTGAAATTATGGCCTCGTTAAAATGCCCAATATACCTTATTTTAAAAAAAATTAAAAATGACTATTTATTCTTTTCAAATAAAGAAATATATTAAAAAGTTGGTGGCGGTCCATGACCCCCGCCACCACCATCGTACCCAAACTAAAACAAAAAATAATAATATTTAAATGGCTTGGCATCCATTACCCCACCGAGCCCTCCACCTTCCAAACTCCTATAACAATATTAATTTTAATATGGGGTGGACACAGGCCACCTCTGGTGGACCCAACCCACACCCCCAAAAACTCCAACATGTCATCTCATTAAAGGCTAGAGTCGGTGGGAGTTGAACCCATAGCTAGCGGGAGGGCTAGTCCCTCCCATGCAGTGGCTCCATATGATATCACACATCCCCAAACAAACGACCTCCACTTAATAGGGCTCCTCCCAAATAGTTTAATACGTGGTACCAAGAACACCCCCAAACAATTAATACACCCCTTTTGAATTGTGGGAGATATGGGGTTGGCTGCCCAATGTGGACCCACCCCCCCAAACATATGTGGATTTAAAAAAAGAAAAAATATTTAATATGGTTGTTAAACTAGAATGTGGTAAAATGAGAGGGGTGGGGATTGACCACTCGACCCCTCCTCCACTATTTTCGACTTAAACCAATCCACCTAAACAACCTTATTGATTAATCCACCTGAGACTTTATATAAAACCTCATTTGAAAGTGCACCCAGGGGGAAGCACGAAGGAACTAGGAGTGGGCACGAAATTTGAGGAAATATTTTTTTAAATTAATTTTTAATGCAGGTGGAACCATGACTGAGCAAAATTTCTAGGAGGGTGAAATTTTTGTAGTGTCCAAATTGGACAAACCTTATGTCAATCTTACACCTCTCAACAACATGAACCCAATGGCGTAGTCAGTTTCCTGATCTGAGCAGCAGATTTGCAGAGGAACCGGAGGAGGGAATCTTTGAGGAATCTAGGGGGAATATAAAAGATTCCTTGAGCCCTAGATTTCCATTTTCTCAGAATTCAGAAATTTGATAGTCGATTTTGCACTATTCGACGCCATAAATCTGATGGTGCCTTTAGATTTTCTATTTGCTCATTTCATTTTTTGCCCACTTTTCTAAGTGGAGTGCAGGTGTTAGCATTCATATGCGAGCAGTCATTTCGATGTGATTCGACGTCGTGAGATCGATGGTGTGACCAACTTCAACAGTTTGACATCCTTTTCTTCAGATGGCCCTAGGATGTGAGGTATATGATATGTGTTGATGTACTTTTTTTTCTATGCATTATGCTTCAAAGATCCCTGTTTGATGTTTGATGTGGGATCTTGTTTCTTACTTGTTTCCATGATTCCTGCTTGATGTGATGCATAATCATTTGTGTGATGTACTTGTTGTCATGATTCATCGTGTTCTATTTTGAGATCCCTTTGTTATATGTTGATGGGATACTCATGTGTCTCCATGCATGTTTGCATTGATATCCCTTTTATGCCATGTTGGCAGGGTGATCATCATGCATGAGTTTTGTGTCATACTGATAGGAGTCCTTTTGATTGATAGTTCTGTAGTGGAACATCTCTTGGAGCCACTCTTGCGTGAGGGAACTTTCCTTGTATGATAGTGACATCACCTCTTATGCATATCATCACTATTGACAACACTTAATGCAGTGGCATACACCATCTTGACACCAAGCCCGGAGATGTAGTCCCTCCTGGACAAACTTTGTTATCAACGACATATGTTTTCATGTGTTGATGATTGTCATGTTCCTCTTCTTTACAACATGTAGATGTATTCATTGATGTTCTTTTAAAAATGCAATTTAACACATCATGAAGGTAAAGGTCTTGGAAGGGTCCTTTGTCACACCCGGACCTAGATCATATATACCAATTCATTAGGATAACATCCAGGGTATGACAGAACATGTGCACCCACTCAGGTTGGGGTTTTTCTCCATAAGCCTGTGTCCATTTGGCCAGATGTGCACATGGATCATTCTGCCCATCGTACTTGTCTGTCAATCACATCTTAGGCTTCCCAAATCATGTTCTCATCATCCTCCTACATTCACAGCAATCATCAAAGGTTCCCTTGTGCGTACCCCACCATCTTGAGGGTGTAGCGCGCAGTGCGCAATCCAAGGCCTGGAAGCGCTACTTTTCTCGTGCCTCCCTTTGAAGTGAATCCAAAAATATATCTATCTCATTTAGAGCATCATAAATAGGTAGATTTCTTGCCTCTGACGACACATAGCGTAGCGACTAAGTTATCATGTTGCAATTCAGTGTGGTTACTTCGTGTAACCGATTTTGCTAGTGTTCTACTTCTTTGTCGCAGTCCAAAGTGCAGGAACTCTCGCGATCCCATTTAATCCATCCATCCGTGTTTGGATTCACCTAATCTTGGTTTCACGTTGTTATCTTATAGATATAGTCCCGATCGTTATCACTCTCATAGTCACGGACAGGCTCCGTATAGCGCGATCCTTCAACAAGATCTAAGGGTATTATCATGCGCAGTGATTTCTTCTCAAAGATCATCTTTCACTTCTTCAAATTGATTACCCCATTCATATCAGTAGCCCAGACAATTCCGAGGAGCGCAGGTTAGGGATAGCTATCATCCATTATCTCTATTACTTCAAAATCCGCTAGCGCGCTCGCTCCCTCAATATCCACGGTCACTCCCTGCAACTGTCCCATGGGATAATTTTCTGCTGATTCGCCATCCTTAGCTGAATCGTAGACCGTTGTAGCACATGTCTCCCATTCACTCCCAAGTTTGCTTCGGCAGGACATTTGCATCTGAACCTAGGTCCAGAATGACCTGATCCATTTCATACTCTCCTATTTGTGCAGTCAGTCTCATCTCCCATCCTATCCTTGTTTTATGCTTGCCATTATTTTATACTATGCATGGATCACCTGGCATAGTTCCAACATATCTATTGATGAGTTCTTGTAGCCCTTTCACAACCTTACTGTCGCGCAATAAATTCATATAGGTTTCCAAGAAAGTCGTGAGCATAGAGGGGTCCATCTTCAACTCAAGCTTTTCCTTTCTTCCTGAGGTGGAGGCCTCAACGAAGCTTTTCTTAGCTTCCCTGAAGGATTCACAAGCGCACTCCAAATTGAACTCAACCTCTTTCGTCGGGGCTTTGCGAACCAATGTAATGTCTTTTGGTTGTTTCCCCTTGTCATCTCCTGTCGCGATTCCACTTCTGAGTACTATATTTACATTTGGATCCTACTCTCACGTCTCAGATCTCATCAATTGCAGGTTTTGAGTCAGCAGAGGTGGTAGCACCCCTTTGTCATGTATCCTAGCTATCAACATAGGACAATCTTCTGTTTCATTATCAAACAGCATGCAATTCTTGCAGGACGGATGCGTTGGATTAGTGCAGTCGCGGGCATAGTGTCCTGGTCCTCCACAATTGTAGCAAATCAACTGTCCCCAACCTCTACCAAGTGCTCCTCTGCCTTGGCCTCATCTGCACCCCTGAAATCCTATCCATGCCATCCCTGCATTTTGGTCAAAGGGTTGCGTTTTGGCCTGAACCCTGTAGCGGGGAGTTTTATCCATCATTAATTCATAGCTCTTAGAAGTACACTCATCATGTCCTACCGACCTATAAAAGTTGTAGAACAGTTGTTGTGGTGCTTGCACATACTTTTGTAGCAAGTGAAAGTTATCGATGGCATGTTTTCCGGCTAAGGCAGGTCCCGCACTAGGTCCTACTTGAGTTTCTGGCCTTGAAGGGATCGATCCTTCTCCTGCAAGGTAATTTGCAAAGACTGGGTAATGATCTTTGTCATGACCATGACTCTTGCATTTCAAGCACCATACCTCCCCACGTACCTTTGCCCGAACTGTCCTGTCCTACTTTAGACTTCGCATCTCAAGGCATAGGTTCTTTAGCTGTTCATGGATCTGCTGAACTCCTAGATTAGGATCTTGCATTAGAGTCTCATGTAGTCTCATGGCAATCTCCAAGGCCTCTACTTGAGTTTTTATCTTTTGCTGTGACAATGCACTCCTTAAGTGTGGTAGTAGCAAAGCCGCAAACCATTCATGATGTTGTCCATCTGTCAAATTCATGTTGGCTTCGCGGATTGTACATTTCAGTGTCTGATCTAGTTCCCAAGGCATCTCCCCTAGTTGCATCACAATCTCTTTGAATCCCACAATCAACTGCGCCTCAGATTTAGGCCTACTAAATTCCCTATTTAGTGTTGCCTAGATGTCTGCTACTCTAGCATTTGGGTTATCGTTAAAGTACTTAATATACTAGGTTAGCGAGCGATCCTGCAGAGCACTAACCAGTGTTTCCTTCTTTATATGAACATTTGTAACACCCGGAGCTTCCCATACAACCCTCACAATGAAACAAAATTGGTCCAGGTCCTCATTTCCAAAGCCTTTGAACAAAGGCAACTTCACTATGTTTTCCATACTGAATTGCGGTGGAGGTGGAGGTGGTATGGGTGAAGTTTGAGGCGATGGCGGTGAAGTTGGAGGTGGTGTGGGAAGAGGTGGTATTTGTGAGAACCCTTGTCTTATTAACTGAATAACGCTTTGCAGAGAAACCTTTGCTATCCTTTATTCCCTTCCTAGAGGTGAGATCAAGGGGCTATACTCTGGACCCTTATTTCCTTCATTTCTGTAAATTTTTCTGCTTTGCGTAGTCCCAAACATCAAGGTAGATGCATAACTCATTTTTTGCACAACAACATTTTAATCCAAGTATTCAAATATTTTATGTACTTATCTCACGATCCTTTGAAAAAGCATCGATCCTCCTCACTGAGGTGTTGACTGCGAATTCAGTCACAACTCCTCCTATGATGTGATCAAGCCAATGATCAGTAGCGCGGGCGATCTTATGCTCCAGTGCTTCCAACCTTCGTACTAGCTATGGGGTCCACACAATAGGACCGTCAAGTTTCCACCTTCCTTGGTTATCTGCTAGCTTCATGATCCACTCGTATAACTCAATAGGCAAAGAGCATAAAAAGATCTCGTCGATCTCTGTATACAGGTACTGGTCCAACCACTATTCCTTTGTTAGTCGTGGGTTTCTGTTCTCCTGTGTCGCCAATTCGTGGGTTTTTCTATCCAACCAGTCTCTAATCTCCTTCTTAGGTAGATTCCAGTGATACGAAATCACACATCTCTTATGCAGATTCCGGTCCTGGCAACGAAACCATTTGTTGGCTTGAGGGGGCCTAACCCAGGTTCCACATTAATTAGCCAGAAAAATCCCTACACTACCGGCCCTTTCACCATCAGCCCACGGAGCATGGACTAAAGTCTCACCCGAAGTAATATGGGGGGATGTTGGAACCAAGTTTCCACACCCTTGAGATGGTTGTGATGTCGTTTGATCTTTTCTACCCCTGCCTTCACGTAGGCGATCTCGCTTTAGGGATTGTAAGACAAACACTTTATTCTGGCCTTCAATACCTTCACAAAAGTATATGATCAACCTTCACGCAGCCCTAGCCTAGGGTTCAGATACTTTCACACTGCTATGGTAGCGTGTCGTGTAGATTCCTTAATTATCCTAAGTGTTTTGCTTATCTTGTCAAATACTTAAAGTTATCACTGCATAAGCAGATATTCATGATTGTGTTCAATTATTCAATATAAATGCATTCATTTGCACACCATATAAGCATAATAAAGGAACTTCATACACAAAAATATCCAAATCCATCAACAAAACAAATACATAGAAATTGCAGACTAACTCCTTTTATTAATATCTTTCAAGTATTATAGACTTTGTTCACCCTGCACACATAGCTCTAGGGGTTCGTGCACTCAGGTGTAGACTTTTACCCTAGGCCTCTGTGCACTCAGCTGCAAAGCCTCTACCTACACTACAACCCAAGACTTAGACTTCTTTCTCTAAGCTATGACTCTTTTCCTCGTGTTATCCTTTTAACTACTTAGAGCTTAGCTCTTTTTATACAATCCCATGGTCCCCAGACCATAAGTAGATCTCTTACAGCAGAATTTACTTTACAAAATTAAGGGTAGACTACCCTTTATGACACATAATACCTTCACGCTCCACGACCATAAAATGCAGAGTATTTACAATAATATTACAAAAACTTGACTTAAACATGGGCTTTTAGCCCCAAAACTGCCCTTGGGGGATCCCGCTCCCAACACCTGCCATTCAAACAACTCCTAGATTTATCCATGGTCTTTGAGCCATAATGGGTATCTGTGTAGAGGAATATGTTCCAGTAGTTGAAGGTGATTGGGTAGAGGAGGTTTGTGCTCTAGTACTAGTGTAAACCATGATCTAGAGTTGGGAGGTGGATGATTGATTTTGTGATGAAGTGGGTGGAATGAATGAAGGAATTTTAGGTGACGATGAGAGAACATCACTATGAGCTTCATACCATGTTTTCTTAGTTCTCCTTCATTTTGGTAGAGGGAATTCAAATGGGAGAAGCGCAAATTTTTCGCTTTGTGATCTAGTTAACCTTTGAGAGGAAGGACACTGAGAAGAAACACTAGCTTGAGATAACTCAGATTCTTCTTGAGATATTGAAATCCCTTGCAGTTTATGGATTAAAGACTGCACTTTAGGAATTTAAATAGAAGAAGACCGATCTAACTTCTTTGGGACCTCAGTAGTGGATTCTAGGGATTTATTTACAACTTCTCATTTAGGGTTTGGGGATTTAGAATGTGACCGATAAGTTGGAGGTGATGGTGAGGGAGTTTTACTCTTGGAATGGCTTACTAATTTAGATTTGCTTGCCATTCATAGTTAGGCCCTCCATCGAGTGCCAAAATGTTGAAGCCTCGAAAATCACTGCGACAACATGGGGGAAAACCACCCGGTCTGGAGCTTGGTTAGCAGCTCCTTTTCCTTTTGGTGTAGTGGCTCTGACTGGGGATAATGGAACCAGTTTCCAAAAAAATATTTTGATAGTGTTGGTGGCATATATGATGGAACGGAAAAATGATTAAGCTAAGTGTAATCTAATATTACTAATAAACACATGCATATATCCTAACTTAACACTAATATTTTTTTTTTTGGTAGGTAAGCACCCACAAGGGATTTGAACCAGTGACCTATCGCAAGGAGTGCCTTAACATTGCACCCATTCACCATCAATCCAAAGCCCCGTGGGTCTAACTTAACAATATTTAACTATAGATATACCATGGAATTAAATGCAATATGTGATCTACAATGATTTCTTACAGCAATTGGTAACAAAGATCATTCAATTGTAATAAGAAGTTAAATCGTTTTGGATAAATAGTTAAAAAAACAATTGAGAGGAATATATCACATATAAAATCATTCATGTATTCAGAATAGAATCAGAGCTAACATCATAAAAAAGTGCAATAATGCTAAAATATAATTCAGACTTTCATACATACAACAATTGAAAGAAGAAGTATTGCTTGATACATAAATAAAACACGATCATAAGATAAATGTACCATGTATGATGAGTCTTGCTCATGTGCTTCATCAATATTGACCCAATTTCAATCAATCCAACACATTCTAAGAGTACAAAAGTGCATTTCAATAGAGCATGCTAGATATTTAAAGAAAATAGATACCGTTCCATTCATTTCATCAAAACCTCCTGAAAAGTATAGAAGTGTAATGTTTTGAAAAGTGTTTTTGATAAAATTTCTCAACCCCTCTTTAAATACACGAGAGGGGTTTAAATACTAAGCTATATGTCTTAAAATAGATTACTACAAAAAATCGTTGAGGAGGTTCAAATGACCTTCCTCAGAATATGAAAAAATAAAACTAAAAGAAAATAAATAAATGACTATCTCCTTCGAACTTGATCTCTAAGATCACAAATATCAATCACTAGCTTGAGCTGAGGCAGTTGGTCGATTGCAGATTTTAACTGCCTAGCAAATATAGCATTTGTTAATGTTGGCACCATTTTTTGTGTAGAGTTTGTTAAACACCTCAATGTCATCCACTGGCTGTGTGGTTTCACTAAAAACTACTAGTTCACTTCCCAATTCAGTCTATTTACTTGTGTGATTGCCTCCTCCTTTTCCTGCGTTGCCTGTCTCCACTGCTGCTCGAACTGTTTGACATTCAGAAGAAATCCTAGTATACATTCCATGACAAGATTGATGCCATGAATATTTTGATTGATGGCTTCCGTTATGCTGTTTGCTATTGTCATTGCTATTGTTGTTTCCCTTTCTGCTTGTTTCAGCTGAGAATCCTAATCCATGAACAAAATGTCTTTATGATATTTCTCCAACTTTGGTAGGTCAACCTTCCTCCTATACTTAGATTCTTGCCAGGTGATAAACTCAAAAATCCTTTTATGGATTTTTTCGTACTCGAGTCTCATGTCAATAACCTGATTTATTAACTTATCATTGGTTTTGCAATAAGGACTTATCTGTGAGATTTTTTGACACTGTACTTCCTTCTACTGCAATAACAGGGAATTAAGGCTAAGTGCTTCCTTGGTGAATTCGTTGATTTGCGGATTTCCCTTAAACTTATCTATCAAAGCTTGTATATGAAAATCCTTTTATGCTAAGTTGGCTTGATGTTTTATTCTCATCTATTCGAATTCCTTTTGAAGCTGGGCTACTTGTAATTCTACTTGTTGATTAGACTTTTCTTGAGCTAATTGTTGTTCTAGTAGTAGAATTCTTTTTTCCTTTTCTTTGAACAACATTTGGACCTTTGCCGCTTTGTCAATTGTTGTTGTGGAATAGGCTCCTACGAATTGTGACATTTTTGTGATATTTTCATAATGGTCCATGGGCGAATCCTTCCATATGATGTTCATTGGTTCATTTTTTGGAGTCGTAATAGCTACAACGTCCAGCTTTCTTTTCTTCCTTTGTATTTTGACTACGGATTTGTGGGTAGGGCTATAGAATACATCTAGATTAGGTATTTCTTCGATTCTTAGAACAATTTATAAAATAGGAGTAGTAGGAATGATCTCAATGTCCTATGTTACCATAGCTCCTTCCCTTGGCATCTCTTGATTTGACTTGTATTGGGTTTGATTAGGAGTCTGTATCTGATATGTTTTCTTAGGGTTTGAATCCGTGTGAAGCTTTTTGATGAGCTATTCCCATTCCTGTTCCAATTCAATAATTGGGCTTTTACCTGAATGAGTTGATTTAGAGGCAACTTCTGCTTGTTTCTTTGCTGAGGTTTTCTCGATTGTCTCTTTTGTAGTTCCAACTGTGTCCTTTTTAGATTCTTTATTGGTGTTTCTTCCCCCATTTTGAGACTACTGCTCTGAGTGCTCTGACTCATTTGTAGATCTCTCTTGAGTTCTTCTTCAGAGTTTTCTTTTGAGTTGCCCTCCAAGCTTACACTGGGAGTTGGCTCCCTTATTGGTTCTATATGCAATAGGTCCAATAGGACCTTCAATAATCTCTTTTCCTTATACATATGGAAAGCCTTAACATCGTCTGGGGTTAAAAGTACTGATGCCAAATGCAACACTTGTGAATATGTTTCTTCCTGTAGGAAGAGGTCATCAAAGGTGTCCTGTTTGTGGGTGAACTGCTTTACTTTTACCATAGTAGTAAAATCCTTAACAGTGTCATTTGGGTCATATTGCCTTCCCAGAAATGTGGCTAATTTTAGAGATTTAATAATCTCTGCTTCTTTGAATGCATGTCCAAAATAATGTAGTGCAAATGCACCGCATTGTAATGGAAATGTAGGCCAAATGACCTTCTTCTTCTCTTTCATTCCTCTGCTTAATCTGCCTTCCCCTGCTGTTTGGTAGGCTATTTTTGTGGCCATTGGTTTGTCAGGGACATAATATGGGAGAACATGTGGTGAAGAAATGCTCCTAAATACTCTGATATAGGTAAAGGTATCTTCCCCAAACCATCTACCTACTGGCAAGATATCTACCTCGACCTCTTTAGAAAACCTAGGGGTGGTTCTGTCGTACAATTCTTTATGGATGGATAGCATAACCCCTTGACAAATTTTATAAAAATGGGAGTGAAATTGAGATTCCCACAAAATCTTATAGTACATATGGATGGGAAGTGGGTTTGTATATTCCAATTCCATCCCATATTGGGAAATTCATAACTAAAACAGATTGCATCCATTACAAAATCACTCATAAAAAATAGTGGACAAACCCTTAAAGAGAAAATTCTTTTTCTCTTATATTCTATAATGGTATTGGCCAAATTATTTGATATAATTTGTACCCAGTTCATTATTGTTGCATTCACTATTGCATCTGTAAATGGGAGCCATTCCAGGGAAAACTTTGTGTTATCGGGTTTAATGAACAATCTACATATCATTGCTGCTACGAAACTATGAGGGGGAGAAATGGATGTTGTATAGTACATACCCATTTTATCCTGGTTGAGCTTGCATTTGCTTGATGTCTAGGTCTGTGTGATGTCTTTTGAGTCCTCATTTTCCTTGGAAAATTTCTCAAGTAATTGTTTGTTGTAAGCCTTTTGTGGCTCAGGTAACTGGTACATTAATCGTAGGCTGTCTACTAAGAAAGACCCCATGACCTCCTATGTGTGATTCTTGAATGTTCAATCTGTGATGTCTACCTCATCAATTACCCATTTGACCATGTCCATGTATGGGATTATTTTTGGTCGTGTCACTATGCAGTGTAGGAAAGAACATGTCATCTCGAAATAGGATGCATCAGATGACTGCTGAGCATATGCCATGACCTTTGTTACCAGTGGCTTGGGATGCTCCTCTTCTAACAAGTTGTACATGGCCTCCCATCTCATTGTTCCTCCATCTCTGTTGCATATAGTATCAGAGAAAAGAGGGACAACTTTTGATTTCTCAGATGCAACTGCCTTTCCCTTCTTTCCCATTGTTTCTAATGATGCTTCCTGCGGATTTTTCCTAAAATGGAGCAAAGCGGAAGTTATTGGATGAACACAAGGACGAATGAAAATGAGAATGAATGATACAAATAACCTAAAAAGGTGACAATAAAGGAGTTTTAATCAAATGCATATGAAAGATATTGTATCACGTCGAGCTGCTTTTTAACATAAATTCCATTAACCTATATTAAATAGCGACTAATGGTCCCTTACTGCTGCCTTTATTAGTAATTAATGTATCAAATCGCAAACAAGGGAAGGAAAATTTTTAAGGTGGTCGGCTTAAGTTGCGAGAACATCAATTTTGTGACTCTGATGCAATATTGAAAATCTCATTATCACACATTTGGTTACGTGCTTTCTTGAAGTTCATTAGGATTCTGTGAGATGGGAGATAAGCAAGATAGCTTTTACTGTTTAGAGCGTAGTTTTTCTGATGGAGCTATTACCTTATAAAGAGTTTTTCACTATATGGCGGACTTAACTCTCAATTTATAACACTAGCTTCTATCGGGTTCGGGTTTTATCGCATTTTAGAAGTTTGCATATTTGATAAGTCTGGACTTTTAAAATAAATTGACACGATGCGAAGAGGTTAGACTTGTCCTATTGCAATATCGCGTCTCGCATGTTTCAACATGCTTTATGGGTTTGTGTACTTTGTGAGCGCTGATATGCGATTGCGATAAGAGCTTTATTTGATGTGAAATGCCTTTAGTTTTAGCTTTTAAATAAAAATTCCAACAATATCTAAGTTAAGTGCGGTGATCCTTTTGATTGCAATTCACTGTTTTTGTTCGTTAATAAGGCTTTTAATACACTTGGTCTAATGGTATGAGAAAAGGTGAGAATTGTATTTTTCAAAGGGTTTTGACTCGATATCCCGATTTATTCCTAAAAGTTCAAAGGAAAATTCCTAAGTACTAAATTTCTTTTTGGAGGGTTTTTATTAAGGGTCCCCTTTTATTAATGGACTATTTAGCTATTAAACTAATAAATGGGGGGTTGTTGAATAACACATGATGATGATGATAGAATGAGAGTTTCTTTACAAGATGTTAGAAGGATTTTATTCTCAGTAGGGAATTTGACCAAAGGCTGCATAGACAAAAACACTTTGGAACACATTTATGAATCTGGATTCCATGAAGTTGTGGCTTGTGAAAAGATAGATCGAGAGCTTTATGGAGATGATTTGGAGAAATTAAGGAATTTGACATTTAGGGAGTCTGAAGGGGAGCAAAGTGTTGATGATGGGCCTATAACTGATGGTTTGCAACTATTACCTATGAAGTTATGAAAACACAATATTGACATTGAAGAGAAGCCAAAATTAGCCTCGACTGGGGATTACTGGGATGAGCAGAGTACCAAGGAAATCTTTAATCTTTGGTGAGAATATGAAGAATATCTGCTTTGATCCCACTGATCTAGATTTAAACATGAATGCAACAAATTATAGAGATAACCATAAATATAGATATGCAACAGAAATAATACTTCATTTCATTACTGTAAAATACTGAAATATGCTTACAAACAGAAATGGAAATAAACTAGCTAGGGCGATGGTAGCTTATCTCTGAGAAGAGATGTGGTGGCTACATGCCTATAAACTATGTTACAATGAGGCTCGAAGGCCTGTTTATTGTTGAGAAACCATGGAAAACCCTAAACATCCAAAAACCTAACCCTAGAAGATGAAACGCCAAACTGTGGGCCCTGTTTGGGTAAATTGGTACATCAACTTCCCAGGGTTGTAACTTTGGCATACGATCTCCATTTGATGTGCAAATTATCTCATTAGAAAGATCTATTCGAGAACTACAACTTTGGGAAGAGAAGCATTGGTCCATGGACCCAAATTGCTCCCATATTTCCCAAATAACGTCGTTTAGGGCCTCAAAATGGCTCCAGAAGTTCAGGACCTGAAAAATTGCTAAAAATAGTAAATCGTGCTACAATTAAGGAAACTGAAAAAATGTCTGATCTGGAATTAAACACGAACACAATAAAGTAAAAAAATAACCATAAATACAGAGATGCAGTAGAAATAATACTTCAGTTCATTACATTAAAAGACTGAAATATGCTTAAAAACTGAAATGGAAATAAACCAGTTAGGGCGATGGTAGCTTATCTTTGAGAAGAGATGTGGCGGTTACATGCATCTAAATTGTGTTCGAGGCTTGAAGGCCTATTTATTGTTGAGAAATAACGGAAAACCCTAAACATTCAAAAATCTAACCCTAGGAGATGAAGCGCCAAACTGTGGGCTCTGTTTGGGTAAATTGGTACATCAACTTCCTAGGGTTGTAATTTTGGCATACAATCTCTGTTTGACATGCACAATAGCTCGTTAGAAAGATCTCACAGAGGAATATAACTTTGGGAAGAGCAACATCAATCTAGCACCCATGTTAATCTTGGTTTTCCCAAAAAACATCGTTTAGGGCCTCAAAATGGCTCCGGAAGTTTAGGACCCGAAAAACTACTAAAAATAGTAAATTGTGCTACAATTAAGGAAACTGAAAAGCTGAAAGATACAGTTGTGGGGGTCCAAGTGGGATAGGTGGGTGGCTACCAACATCCACCTAGATCATTCCTCACCCCTTGGGAAGTGATGGTCCCCATTGTGTGAGTTCCTCCATCTGCTGAACTTGGTCCTTGGTGAGTTGTTCTGCAATTTATAATGTGTCCAGTACTGGTGGGAAGCATGGTAGAGGGCGGTCCACATTGACACTTGGTGCAAGTGAAGGAATGGGGCAATGCTATGCTCCAAAGAATTTTTCCCCACAACCTTGGTACTGGTGTAAGGACCATGTCGCTTCTTTTACTTGTCATTTTTCAAAATGGAGTAGTGATATATTGGCCCATTGGGTAGAGGTGCTCTGGGAGTCAAATCGAATGAATGCTTGACTTGACAATGTGCCAGTGTCCCTGTGGGTGAGGAGAAGATGTTCTTGTCTGCTTTCATGATTGTTTCCATCTGCTGCTGCTGCTGCATTGAGGAACCCTTCGCGGGAGTCAGGGATGTGGCGACGATCTTCCCCTTACTTTGGGAGCAAACTAGACAGAAAATGAATTTCATAGCCTGGGAGATGAGCTTGCTACATTTCTTAGTAGAGATCAAAGAAGTGGCGGTAGGTGGGGCTACCTCCGGTATCCTGTATAATGAATTACCCAAAGAAATAATAACAATGCGAGGCCTTGACTCATACACAACATGTCGCTTTCACAAGTATGGCTAGCCTAATAATACATCACAAACATCTAGAGGTGCAACATCACACAATACCTCATCTGTGAAGGGTTTGTTGCTATAGGGAAGGTGGCACTGCTAGCGAACTTGGAGATCTCGTCCTTGGTGAAGCCACGCGATACTGTACGACTGCAGGTGTAGTGTAGTCGGTAGGCCCAACTGCTTCATGACCTCTGCTGAAATGAGGTTCTTTTGGTTCCCACTATCAACAATGAATTGCAACAGTGAACCCTTCAACCACATATGTGAGTGGAAAAGACGCTCCCTCTCCTCTAGATCTTCGGGCTCATTCTTCTGGATCTTGGCAGTGGCTATTGTTGCACTGGGCTCCGTGTCAATGATCTACTTTCCTTTGCCATTCCCCTTGTCGGATTCTTACTTAGGGTTAGAACATGCATTTGATTATGAAACCTTTAGCTCAGCCACCAGTGACTACTTGGTACGACACTCACTTGTGTTGTGGTTGGGGCTCTTATGGAACTCACACCACTTTCCTGTGTCCTTCTTTGACTTCGTGGTGTTGTTGTTTTCTTTCAGCTTCGATGGGTTGACTTGGGTTGCCCCGTCTTGGATTTGTCCTTGGTTTTGTGATTTGGGGAAGCCTTTCCCTTGCTTCAGATTCGCAGATCCAAAGTCTCACTTATTCTGTTTAAACTTTTGCTCGATTTTGATAGTGTATCGGTACACCGTTTTGAGTGAGGAGATGTTCAGGAACTCCATCTCTTCCTAGATGTACTTGTGTAGGCAGCTGTGGTATTTGAGTACCAAACATAGCTTAGAGTCCTTGATACCCAACTTTGTGTGAAGGGTATGGAAAATATTGGTAAACTCTAGCATGTCTCTGTCCCTTCCCTGCCGCAGCATGGTCCACTTTGTGTATTGATCCTCATAGCTTCCAAAAGGGTAGTACTGATCCTTAATGGCATCATGGAATGAATTCCAAGTGGGTGCGACTAAAAATAGTGAGCCTGTACTTTCATCCTTCTGCTTGCAGTAGGTTTCACACCAGTCCTTGACGTGGGGGGCTGCTTTGAGAAGATCGAAAATAATCTTTTCCCGAATGGAAAAATCATGAACAGAAAAAAACCCTCTAGAAGATTTAACCATTTATTGACGACATTTGCATCTATCTGACCCTCAAATATGGGTATTTAAAAATTAACTTGTACCTTAAATGGTGTGGTGTTTCCAGAGTAGCTGTTGGAAGCTGATGCGTCGCCCCTGGGTAGCCACTGAAGGATTTGGGAAAAGCTATCCATCATCGCGTTCCTTTGTCACTCGAGGGCTTCTTCAAGCAATATTTTGATAGGATCTCCTGCCCCCTCGTCTTTCTTTTCATCCGCCATGGGAGGCCATCAGGATTTGCGAGGCTGGTCTTATAAAGGTTCAACCAGTTCAAGCCCTAACTCCTTATATCCTGACCTCGTTGGGGACATGCAAAGAAAAACAGAGAAAAAACATATCGCTTTGATACCACTAATCCAGATTTAAACAGGAACACAATAAAGTACATAAATAACCATAAATACAGAGATGCAGTGGAAATAATACTTCATTTCATTACTGTAAAATACTGAAATATGCTTACAAACAAAATGGAAATAAACCAGCTAGGGTGATGCTAGCTTATCTCTGAGAAGAGATGTGGCAGTTACATGCCTTTGAACTATGTTACAATAAGGCTCGAAGGCCTATTTATTGTTGAGAAACAATAGAAAACCCTAAACATCCAAAAACCTAACCCTAGGAGATGAAGTGCCAAATTGTGGGCCCCATTTGGGTAAATTGATACATCAACTTCCCGGGGTCGTAACTTTGGCATACGATCTCCGTTTGATGCGCACAATAGCTCATTAGAAAGATCTATCCGAGGAATATAACTCTAGGAAGATAAAAATTGGTCAACGACCCATGTTGCTCTTGGCTTTCCCAAAAAACGTTGTTTAGGGCCTCAAAATGGCTCCAGAAGTTTAGGACCCGAAAACCTACTAAAAATATTAAATTGTGCTACAATTAAGGAAATTGAAAAATTGAAAGAGATAGTTGTGGGGGTCCAAGTGGGATAGGTGGGTGGCCACCAACATCCACTTGGATCATTTGACAATTAGGGAGTCTTAAGGGGAGCGAAGTGTCGATAATGGGCCTATAATTGATGGTCTGTAACTATTAGCTATGAAGTTACGAAAACACAATATTGACATTGAAGAGCAGTGAAAATTAGCCTCGATTGGGGATTATTGGGATGAGAAAAGTACCAAGGAAATCTTTGATCTCCTATGAGAATATGAAGAATTGTTCATGTCATATTTTGTGAAGCATAAAGGGATAAAGGGGGATCTAGGGGATATGAAGGTTGTACTCAAACCCGATGCAAATCTAGTAAAACATTAGTCGTATAAACTGAACCCAAGAGTCACAGACAAGGTAAAGAAGTAAATAGACAAAATGTTGGCAGCAGGCCTTATATTCTCGGTTGATGAGGTTGAATGGGTAAGTCCAATTGTTATACAAAACAAAAAGGACTCTAAAGAAATCACAGTCTACGTGGACTATCAAAGTCTGAACAATGCCTGTGTCCATGACCCTTTCCCCACACCTTTTAGTGATGAGGTTCTAGACAATGTGGCAGGGAATGAAGCCTACTCATTTACAAATGGATTTTTTGGTTACCAAGTCCATATTGTAGAAGAAGATAAGAAGAAAACTACATTCACCACTAAATGGGGGTCCTATGCTTACTATGTCATGCCTTTTGGAATCAATAATGCACTAGTTGTATTTTAAAGGATTGTAATAGCTTATTTCTGGTATTATATTCACAAGTTTTTGGAGGTTTACATGGATGATTGGACCATCTACAATCTGCTAGAAAGACAATCTAGTTTAGTACGAGTGATGTTTGACCATCGCAGATAGTTGAAGATCTCCTTAGATTTGGAAAATTTCATATTCATCGTCCCTTTTGGAACTCTTCTAGGCCATGTAGTGTGTAAAGAGGGAGTATGTGTTGATCCTTTTAAATTCATAGTAATATTGAATATGACGTCATTGACGAGTGTTAAGTAGCTGGGATCCACCCTTGGCCATACGAGGTATCACTGAAGATTCATATGAAACTATGCATCAATCATTGTGCCTCTTGAGAAGTTATTGAAAAAACCCAAAAGGTTTTCATGGTCTAATGAATGTGAAGTTGCTTTCAATGTGTTGAAGAAAAAATTGGTGAATGAACCAAAGTTGGTTTATCCAGATTGGAGCAAGAAATTTCATGTCTATATTGACGCATTAGGAATCACCTTGGGAGTCATTTGGCTCAACCCAAAGAGGGAAACCTTGATCACCCGATCAACTTTGCTAGCAAAAAATTGTCCATGTTGGAAAATAATTATACCACAATAGAGCATGAATCACTTGGGATGGTGTACTCGCTACAAAATTTATGGAACTATCTTCTGGGAGGCCCATTCATGTTATTTACCGATCATTTAGCTTTGAAGTATTTAGTGAACAAACCTATACTTGAAGGGAAGATTTGTAGATGGATTTTTTATTCTAAGAGTTCACTTTTGAGGTAATTTTCAAGCCAAGAAGAATAAACGTACTCTTTCTCAGTTAGAGTTGGGTGAAGTCGGGGGGTTTAGTAGACAATTAATTTCCATATGCCGACATGTTCTAAGTTGAGGTCATACCAGACTACTTGGAGGACATTGCATTATTTTTAGCCAAAAGTAAATGCCAGAAGGAGTACACAAAAAAAGAACTGAGGCACATGGTGGTTAGGGACGTAAACTACAAGTTGATTACAGGGAAGTTATATAATATGGGACTTGATCAGATATTCTGTAGGTTTGTTCTTGACCATGAGAGACAAGATGTATTATGGTAATTCCATTCAGGAGTTGCGAGAGGACATATGGGTAGGAAGGCCACAACTATAAAGGTGTAGCAAGCAACACTCTTGTTGTCCAAACTTTTCTTAAATGTAAGGGAATATGCCCAGAAATGTGACATTTTCCAATGTGTGGAAAATCTATCACACTAGGATCAACTTCCATTACAACGAGTATAGGAATAACATGCATTTGAGAAGTGGGTAGTGGATTTTAGGAGGCCAATTAGTCCTCTAGCAAGTCTCTTCCATGCCAAATACATTATCACTACTGAAGATTATGTTACTAGGTGGGTTGAAGCAGCACCATTTAAAGATTAGACTACGAACATTGCTACCAAATGCATCTTTGAAGATATTATTACCTAGTTCGGGTGTTCCCGAAGCCTCACAAGTGACTAGGGGACCCAATTCATTAATGAGATAGCTGCTTCATTGCTATAGAAATTTATGATCTAGCACCATAAGAGAAGCCCATACCACCCTCAAGAAAATGGCATTATGGAAGCCTTTAACAAAATATTAAAAAGGGGCCTCACCAAGATATGCTCTGCTAATAGGGGCGACCGGTGTTGACGGTGCTAGACCCACCAACATGTCAGGGGACCTCCCTGGTAAGAAGTCCCAACTAGACCTAAGATTGTTTGGTGTAGGAGTCCTAGCAATGGGTCATATGGTATCGCATTGACCACGGTTTCACACAGAGGACAATATGATGTCTCTGTTGGTAGCAAGGGTGTGACAGTTGTGGTGAGTCAAGGAAGGTGCATGAATGGTTCTAACACATGGAAAACAGGGTGAGTGCGCCCCCTAGAAACCTGTAATAGTACATGGCTTGGAAGGGAACACACAAACGAAGATGCATCACTAGCCAGAAAGCAAGTTAGCGAGAAATCCAAAGTGATGGTTAAACCAATCAACACATTTCAGTAAGATTCATACATACTTATACAAAATAGTCCATACATGCATGCGTAAGAAAATAAATACATATATAATTTAAAGTAAACAAGATAGCTGGAATACAATACGAAATATGCATGAAACATGCTGGCTCTGTTATATTAAGAAGTGTAAGTTCCAATCATACAATACATCCATGTCCAAGCACTAGCTACTACCACAATTGCCTAGTCCTCCAAAGAGATATACTAGATATGCACAGTGGAGAAGCCAAGGCTCGTTACAATACTGTCCAAGATTTCTATAAGATACTCCTATTGGAATCTTGGTTGATAAAAAGACTTTACAATGAGTTATGAGGGACTATATATAGCAAAGGGTGGGGTGGCCCTTGACATTCCCCTTTGTGACAATTCAACTACCCTCATGACTCTTCATCTACTCTATGACTGTTACATCCAACTATCGACACTTGAATGTACACTTAACAAGACATTACATACAATTTGCAAATGTACCCATGTGAGACAAAATAGGGTTGAGCAAGTCATGCAAGACATCACTATGACTCAGACAACTGTGAGAAGACCGGGTCTTCGACATCCTCATGGTGGTCAACAATATTGAATTAATGCCAAGATCGATAGTCTGAGATGGTGTCTGTGTACTCTAAGGTGACATATTTTTGGAAACGAACTCTTGCCTCCATAGCATCCGGGTACACTGCTCAAGCTCCTTTGTCCAACTCATTTGATAACATGCACATCATTGTCTTGAGTGTATCTGGACCAACAACATACTTGTGCATGGTGTCTACATTGATCACCAAGTCTAGGCCGGTGGCTATGCGCATCAACTCATCAAGGTATGAGTCAAGATCCAGTCGGACATGTGCCTTTGTCTTCATCTGGGTGAGTGTCCCAATAGATGGGATCGCATGTGCGTGCACAACAACCTCCATACTCCTGAATACCCATGCATGGGAAGCCTGTAGAATAGCGATGAGCTGTGGGATATCTTCATAGTTCTAGATCTGACACTGGATGCGTGCTTTCAGCTCGAACGCTCTGGGCTTCATCATCTTAGGAAAGTGTAATGGGGATCCCTTGTATCTCACTATCCATGTTTGCATGTAATCAACAACAGAATGCACATTCGATAAGATACGTGCTCTCCTTGCACGTCGCTATTGCCAACTATTGAGATGGAAAACTGCCTTATGCATGGTACCAAACTTGGAATACAATGCCCACATGAATGTGTCAAAGGATAATACTTCATCCAATATTGCCTTCTTCAACTCTACTCAGGCAGACACTGTAACCAATTCTCCTCCCTGCTTGGCCGTCTGTAATTCCTTAACCATTCGCTCATTCTCAGCTATGGAAGCGAATACTCAAGCTAGTGGCTTTAGCATATGCTCTGGTAGCATTGACCAATGCTGTTGGATGTTTGCACACGTCAGACATGATCAATCGTTCCTCAAACTGCGCAGGAGATGTGTGATCATCCGAAGTCGACACTCTGTGAGATTGTACAACTCTATTTTGGGACTCATCAAATGAGATGTTTCGCATCTCCTCCAGATTGTCTCCAAGGATCTCAGTGTCTCCTTGGTCGGTTGGGACTTTCTCCACTTCTAGATCCAGTGAAGTTGGTGGATTGACCTCTTGGTGGTGAGGCATGAGGTTGATGTATTGATCTAACTCCTATTGCTCCATGTTTGTATCCATCTGCTCAAGTGCTCATTCAATCTCTTGAGAAAAGTCATGTTCTAGTGATGGCTCACACTGTCTTCCTGATTCCAGTTGTTCAGATGAGTTGATTACTTGTATGGGTGCAATTTCATTTGTCTATACATGTTGCACCCCCTGTTGTACTTGTTCCTCCTGTGCTTCCTTCTCTTGTCTACGCAGCTTTTGTTCCTTCTGAAGTTGCTCCTTCAACTCATGCAACTACTTCTCTGTTTCCTCCATTCTCCATTTTCTCTCTACCTTTGTGTGTTCTTCTTATCAGGATGTTGCCTCTTCGCCTTTATTTCCCAAGCTTCTTTCTGCACAAGTGGGTATGCTCAGAACTTGCAGCTTTGTTCCTCCTCCATGCTGTCGACAATCTTCCTCTTGCCCTTGTCGCACACTAGTATGTTTACCTCTGATGCTGCCTTAGCCGGTGCTCTCCAGGATGCTGCTTCACATTCCTTTGCTAACCATTCCACAATGATGCTCACCAGTTCATTGGGTCTAGAGAAGATGTAACAATATCTCCATGGGTCCTCCTCCACCTAATGACATGCCTCGTGGATCCAAGTAAATTTCACTCTCGTGCAATGGTCTTTCACAAGACAATGCGGGTCATACGGATTGTAACTTCAGGTGTCAAATGGATATTTCTTCATCTCCTCTACTTTTACATTCGTATGCTTCAAATTCTGTATCTTATATAACCCGATCCGCAATGGAAGAGTGGGCCAAGGTGCCTTCTTCTGGTGCAGATAGCTGACAATCCTACCGAGATGTGATATGATACTTCTTGCATGATATGTTTGTCCAAGCCAAACTTCGGTAGAACATGCAGATGCATCTCCATGTTGTACATCATATGAAGGTGACGGACGGTGAGGCATACCAATATGCTATATCAAACAGTGCCTCCATTGCTACCTTTGACATGCAGGATGGATTTTGTTCAAATATCATCTTGTACATCGGGGTGAAAAAATGATCGGACAACTGTGTGATAAATCCTTTGAAGTTACATTCAGACAACATCTTACAATAATTGTTCACATAGGTCTCTACCGATGTCCATGGCCACTTCAAACCTAGGAATTCCTGACAGGCATAGATTGCATCCAAGGTGTAAGTAGACATGTAGATTTATTCTTGCATACCTTTGGGAGGCTCTCGAGCTCTTGTTATCGGTTCCTTTAGCTGGTGAGCCAACATGTTGGACCAGTTGGTCCAACATGATCACCCAACTTTGTGGGAAGGTTTCTGTGCTCTCTTGGCCATACAAGAGACATGAAAATATGACCAAGTAAGTATACACCTTTAGCAATATCTTCATCTTGTAGACCTGGTTGGGTGTCATCCTGAATTTGGCCGGCGCCTTCACCCAATTCTTCAAGATATCTCTCGAGTTGGAATTTCTGCTGGGTATGTTGAAGGCTGTCTCCATGGTGATCATGGGCTTTGACATATGATACATTTTTTCATAATCCTATCCCCTAAAGGTAGCAATCTCCATCCCACTGAAACTACTCAATGTCATTGTTTCGGGGTCAGTGTGTGAGATGATCCAATGTATCATGTCCACGCATGGGAGCATGGGATACCTACATGCAATCTGGTACAAGTAGGACTTATGAATGTTCACATAGAATTGGCGGTCTTCGAGGTCTTCCCCAAATGTGCCTACAAATGCATCATTGACCTCTTGCCATTTCAACTTGATGTCCTTGTCTACAATCATCTTGGTGTCTTCATAGATCAATAGACTTGTAGAAACTCGCTCAACTGTTGCTCTAGTTGCACTTCCATAAGTGTCCTTTGATCTTGCTCTCTTAGAGGCCATTGATCCTGAACTATTGAGAGGCAGACGAACACGTGCTAAATCTGGAGACATGGCGACATGCATGGCAAGAAACCTGTCACCTAAAACCAAAGAAAACTTAAGGAACAACATGCAACATGCCTGGGAATTGACTGGCAAGGATTGCACAATTTTTCCTAGGAGGCTGGGAGACTGGCTACTGGAACTGCGCAAAAGGAAATTTGGGCTGCTAGGTGGATGGCTGGCTGCTAGAAATGTGCAATGCACAATCCAGACTGGCCTACTGGTTGCTGGAATTGCACAATGCGTAATTTTTGCTAGCAATGGTTATAGGCCCAGTGACTACATTTCACAATTTTCTGGGCCAATAATCACTGCCTCTCAGAATTTCATAATGCAAGACTAGAAGATAGTCACTGGTAATAAATGCGCATTTCCTGAGAGGAAGGTAGATCCTTCCCTCTCAGGATTGTGCAATGTTGTCTTGGTGAGGCAGAGTATGAGCCAAGGCTTCCTAGACCCACCGACGGGAAACTGAAAGAAAATGTGAATGTGAATGCATGGTGATTTTGAGTGTAAGCATGAGTGAATGTTCATGCAAATAGTGAATGAAATATTCAGAAAATGGAACAACATGCATGTGTGTGAAGCGAGTGACTGAATCGGTGACCATTCATGCAAAACAATGTCATGCATGTGAAAACAGTGAGATGCTAATGAAAACTGAAACGGTGCTAGTACAAGCTAATATGCATGCAAATGACAATAAGCATTCATAGAAATCAAGCAAACAACACTCCAAAAGCCAAAATGCAAAAAGCGACATAAATGATGCAAAATATAAGTTAAGAAGACTTACCCGTAAATAGCCAAGCTGGATGTGTCCAAGACTCCTAGATGTGATGTTGGATGTCAAAGCTCCAAGGTCATTGTGAATAAGTGAGCTCTGAAATGTTGAATAAATAATTTTGAGGCTTATGACACGTGTGCCACAAATCTAGGAAAAAGTGACACTTAGAGGAAAGATTCAAAAACGATCTTTGCATGTAACCTCTAGCTACTAAGAATAGCTCCCTAAAATCTAGGGATGCTTTTTCCATGTTGCTTTTTGCTATTTCGAGAAAAAGTAGCCCATGCATGCAAGTCAAGTTTTCTCGATCTCGGGTGGAATTGGTCAATCCAATGGCACATGTAATAGCCTACTTGACTGAGGGGAAAATTTGCGCATTTGTAGGAGGGAGTTGGGCTAGCTGCCCAGAAGGGTTGTGCAATTTATGGGCTGAGCAGCTGCTTGCTGCCCAGAATTGTGCAATTTATGGGCCGAACAGTCCCGCTGGGACAAATTTTGCAATTTTTCCAGTGAAGGCTAACAGGTAGATTTGCGTAATTTTGGAGCTAGTAGGTTGCCAGATAGGATTGCACAATTTATGGAGGGAAGGCTGGTTCCCCTCTAGAATTGTGCAATTTCTTGAGGGAGTTGCTCAGCCTGCAGTTGGACCAAACCCGAAGAAACAACTTGTGAGGGGGATTCAACAAGCTATCATGTTTCTAGAAAACCACTAAAGCTTGTGTACTTGACGAGGCAAGGCATGTTGCTGAGTATGGTTGGTAGGAAGGCTCCAAATGAAGCTAAGGAAAATTTTTGGAGGGTGGTTGTAGCCGCTACAACATCGGGATGACCAAGTGTCAGCCACGTTATGGGCTTATCATACAACTGTTAAGTGCTTGGACAAGTATATTCACTTCCATATTGTTTATGGACAAGAAGTTTTAGTACCTTCCAGATTCATCATCGCCAACCTCTTTATTACACAGGCTGTGCACATGATAGATCATGAATTAATGGAAAAAAGATTTGACAAACTATACGAATTAGATGAAGCTAGATTTCTAGCTGATTTCCATCAAACGATCAAGAAGGAGAGGCAGAAAGCATGGCATGACTGACACATAGAGAAAAAATATTTTACAGTCAGAGATCAAGTCCTCCTATACAATAGTAAGCTCTTGAAACATCCTAGAAACTCGAGAATGTATTGGTTATGACAATTCATTATTGTGGAAGTAAAAGAACCAGGAGATGTAAAACTCGCGCAACAAGACGAAGTCCTATTAACTAGATGGGTGAATGGTGCATGCTTGAAGCCTTTCCATGGCACAAGTTGTTCTTCATAAAACTGATTGATCTCTGAAAGGGGATGATAGATAGGTTTAGGTGAATGGTGCATGCTTGAAGCCTTTCCATGGCACAAGTTGTTCTTCATCAAACTGATTGATCTCTGAAAGGGGATCATAGATAGGTTTAGGTAGAGTCAATAATTCCTTTTAAGTATGTCAGTTGCATTAGTTAATTTAGTTTAGTCAGTTATTTCAAGTTGATTCTGTCATAAATAAAGTTTCATGGGTTATTTTAGTAGCATAAACCACTTCACCCCCTCGCAACTACTTGTATTCGGGGAGTCACATGTGTTAGTCATCTTATCCATAATAATTAGATATAATTCCATACATCAATTTGAATTTGGGATGAATCTCTCCCATAGTATCCCTGACATGGTCTATTCATTAACTTTTAGGAACTTTCCATCATATCATCATAATTACCCATCATCCCCACCCTTATTTTCAAGTTTTTGCATCATCCAGGCCAGGTCCAGGTCACAGTCATTGTTATTACCACAATTCGGATCAAGTAAGGAAGGTTACCGTATTAATTAGGTAAGTGATCTAATTAGAAATTTCATGTTGAGTATTTCTATTTGATTTGCATGACAATGATAAATTTCTTAGTAACAAATCTAAGGTGGTCGAATTACCCAATCTGGAGTTTGTGTCAAATTTCCCCTTTCCCCAGCCCAAGTTCAACCACCCTTGTGTCCCTTGTATATCATCGTGTCACTGCAACCATTACGAAGACAATAATATTTGTTCCAACCACTGAACTGACTTAATAGTTATTGAAATTGAGCCTCTCAATGGAAAATATGACAAGGTTATGCTTGTAGACAATGATCTTCCAGACTCATTCCATTTTCCAGTGGTTAAGCGAGAAGTCTATACAGAATCTGTCACCAAATATGGTGATAGCCAGTCGATGAAATTTAAAGAAGACTTTATAGGAATACAAAGGTCGATGCTACTGAATCTATAGAGTCTTCCAATATTCGACACTATGGGAGCAGTGATGCAATGTACAAAATTCCTCATCCGCAAGATGCATGGAGTGTCTCTATAGCTTGATAAAGAATAACCAATCCATGCCATTAACATCCACGGACTTACAGGGCTATATGATACAAGAGCCATGGTATCAACTGCATTTTAGAATACTTCCAAGCGAGGAAAGAAGATGGGTGATGACAACTACTACACCATATATGATATCTAGCGTGGTGGTAAGGGTACCCTAATTGAACCAATTAACAAGCCTAACATCAAATTTTCTAGTTATATGATTTCTGGTAAGCTCATGCACCATTTATCAAAAGGAAAATGTACATTGGACATTATCTTAGTCGTGAAAGTTTATGTGCAAGGCACACAGTTAAATTAGTGTACTTTTTTGTTAAATGAGCTCTTCGAAGCTTGTGAAGATGTCTACAAAAGGGGCACCTATTTTATATATGGATATCTCATTGTCACCTTAGCCATGTGGAATTGGTGCCCACTAGAAGGTAGAGAGATGGCACTGGTTGCTGAAGACCAACCTTTTGCACTCAGATATTTTCCATGGCAGGCCTCTAGGGACCCCAACAACAAGGAAATCAATGAAGTCTCTTTTGCCATATGGTACCAAAAAATGTTGCATGTCACCAAGGCCAAGACAAGAATCACACCACTCCTCGATAAATATTAATAGGATATGTAGTTTGGTGTAAGTCATGGAAACACCTGGGTGTGGCCTAAGTGTGTCAAACCCGATACATTTTAGAAGTGGTTCTAGAAGTTTTTTCTATCAAAGGAACCCTTCCATATCGACATCTCATCCTGACCTAACATTGCTGGAGGAGTTTAGGATTGGAAGCAAAATAATTTTTTGGAGGAATGATTTATTAGCCAGTACCTGGAGAAAACCGTGCTGCCTCACATAAGCAATTGGTCGAAGAAACACTTAGTCCAATTATGAAGAAGTTCAAGATACACATGTAGTCTTTACATAGCACTTTGGAGGATATTTGGGCATCAGTAAGTCCTTTCTTACCTTTTCTGAATTTATAGTTCAAGTCCACTTGGTTCTTTGACCTATAACCCTACTATTTCTTCAATACCCTCAGTGGGCCCTCACTCTCATGTCAAGTCTAGTATCACAAATAACTTCCCACTTACCAACAAACCACCATCAGTTGCAAAGAAAAATATTAATATCTCCTCTACTCAAGTTGTTGATCTTACCGATGAGGAACCTCAATCTCACATTAGCACACTCATTACTAAAGAACATCTACCCTCCACTTCTACCATAACCCTAAGGTCACACAACCCACCATCGTGAACAACCTCCACCTCAGCCACCATTTCAGACATACCTTCATCTAGAAATCCCTTTGGTACATAAAAAAAAATGGAGGTCGACTCTATAATCCAATCCATTATGGACACTACTAATGATTCACTTACAGTGCACCCAAAAATCACGGAATCCATTCTTATGTACCTATTATCTTTACTCTTGGTACCAAGTAAATCAATGGAAACCTCTCAGATCATCGACTTCCAAAACCTGAGCACTCAAGCCATAAACAATTTATCCCTCACCGTCAACCCCATCTCCTCACCACCATTGCACTTCCCCCAAGATCATTTCAACCCTCACATGGCCAAGCCCTCACTACGTGAAACCTCACCCTAAGGGAAGTCTAAGATATTAGTTGCCAACAACCAACCATTATAGAGTCAGTTTCTCAGACCCATTACTATGACCCCTGATGACCTCAAGAGTTGGTCATCCTCTCAATTGTTTAATTTCATTAAACTGGCTACACATTGAGTGGAGGCGTTGCACAATAATATGGCAGTTGAACATGAGCAACATCAATAACAAATTCTTTCTCTTATTTTGGAATGAGATCACTTTCTTTAGTAGAAGCAGACACTACAAAACCAGGTCAACCAAATAATTTCAAATTTCCAGGATCTGGGGCCCTTGGTTGTCGAGATAGTAATAAACACACCGGTAGAATTTTCATTCTCCACTCTACCTGAATACTATGATCACATCAAAGAAACTTGCACCAACATTGTCTCGATAAATATACATCTCAAATGAATTCTTGCTACCAATTAAAGGGTGCTACTAGATCCTACTTCCCAATATACTAGTGAGATTGAGCAGAAAATCAAAAAAGAAACTTGTTTGAAAGCTTCTATCTTTCAAGAAAAAGAGGAAGCCAAAGGACTCTTAGCATGAGTTCACAACTATTCAGGCTACTTTTCCAAGAGAAATCAACCATTTTACCACCTACGCCCCAAGCTAATCAATTCTTCAACCAATCCATGGTTTCCAAGGACAAATTCCAATGGAAGGGGCTTTTAGCACAAGTGGATTCCCTCGAAATCCAAATCCAAAAATTCGAGGATGACTCGAGAAAGACCAAGCGCCTACTACATGACCTTAAGCCACCGACATAGATTGACTTAGAGACACTACAATAGATCAACAAACTCATAGAGACTCAATGGAATCCATTTTCATGACCTGCCCTATGTAATCTACCACTGAACTCACAACACGGTTCCTCAATCAAGAAATAAGTCTTATAGGTTCATGGTAGGTGGCCCTCGATGAGTACACACGATTCAAAAATGAAGCCATTGAGTCCATTCTAGCATTGGGTCCTTCATTGTGAGGAACCAGTCAAGGAGCAGCAACACAAGAAGAAGCACCACTATAGTAGGAAGCACCAACAATACCACTAGCACCACTACTAGCACTTACAAATGATTGACTTGGGAATGAGTCAATGGACTGTGTTCAAGGCCTATTGGGTCCTTCATTTTGAGGGACTTTTTTCATGTTTCATTGTTGACTACATTTTCACCAAAGGTGATTGTTGGGAAATTCACATTAGAGACTAGCAATTGAGGAAGATTGGTGAGACAAATTAGGGCTCACTTAGTTTCAGTCAAGCTGGAAGGTTCGCTGACACCCGAGGAAGTAGATGCAACCAAGTAGTAGACAGATGCAGTTGAAAAGGGAAAGGATGAAACATTTGAGGGAGAGGCAACAGTCCAAGCAAGCAAAGAGATTAAAAATATGGAAGCAGGAGAGAGAGAGAGAGAGAGAGAGAGAGAGAGAGAGAGAGAGAGAGAATCGAAATATTGTTGCACAGTCTATTAGCACTTACAAATGATTGACTTGGGAATGAGTCAATGGACTGTGTTCAAGGCCTATTGGGTCCTTCATTTTGAGGGACTTTTTTCATGTTTCATTGTTGACTACATTTTCACCAAAGGTGATTGTTGGGAAGTCACTTAGTTTTGCACAGTCTATTAGCAAGAGCGAGAGAGAGAGAGAGAGAGAGAGAGAGAGAGAGAATTGAAATATTGTTGCACAGTCTATTAGCACTTACAAATGATTGACTTGGGAATGAGTCAATGGACTGTGTTCAAGGCCTATTGGGTCCTTCGTTTTGAGGGACTTTTTTCATGTTTCATTGTTGACTACATTTTCACCAAAGGTGATTGTTGGGAAGTCACTTAGTTTTGCACAGTCTATTAGCAAGAGAGAGAGAGAGAGAGAGAGAGAATCGAAATATTGTTGCACAGTCTATTCAACCTCCAGGATTATATAATATTATAGTTATGCATTGTATTGTCTGGTATGTCTAGACACTTCTTTGTTGATGAGGTTCTGAGCTCACTATAATCTTGTAATGGTGTTGAGCCTAATGAAAGAAGAAGCTGTAGGGATATTTAAGAGTCTATTCAACCTCCAGGATTATATAATATTATAGTTATGCATTGTATTGTCTGGTATGTCTAGACACTTCTTTGTTGATGAGGTTCTGAGCTCACTATAATCTTGTAATGATGTTGAGTCTAATGAAAGAAGAAGCTGTAGGGATATTTAAGAGTTTTCTGGTGTGATTTTATCTGCCCTTTCCATTTTTTTGTTATGAATGTATTCACATAGTACATATTCCTTTTAAATTCTTAATCTGTTATGGTTGTACCTCTGATAAACCATACCTATGGTTACTGAGTATTACTATTTTCCATGTGAGTTCTCCAGATGCTGAGTTCCAACCCATTATCTTAGTAAGGTCGTGACACCTTATTCTACCTGATTAGGGTGAAAATGTTGGCGCTACACTAGACTACGATAGAACTTTTGTTGGCCCCTGTACCTGAACCCATGGTCTCCACCTGTTCATCATTTTTCCTCAAACATTTTGAATGTTTTCTTTCTGGAATTTATAAATTAAGATTAAATTTATTTAATTTTCTTTATGTTTAAAATAAGTTTATATTTATGTACTTTATATTATCGAAAAAAATCTGTGATTTCGTTTGTGCTTAATATGGAGTTTCCTTGTGTCCTTCAAAAAATAATCTAAATAAAAAAGCATTGAAGACTATAACAAAAACTGAAATAATTATTTATAACTTGCAGTTTAATTAAAATCATTATAAAATATCAATAATCCCATATAAATATAAATATTTCAATATACACAGTGAAAGTGTGGTATAATATATATATATATATATATATTATATATATATATATATATATATAGATAGAGAAGAGAGAGAGAGAGAGAGAGAGAGAGAGAGAGAGAGAGAGTTACATTGCCTGATAAACCTTGTAACACACCCTCCTCCCACATCTACCCAAGTAATCGACCAACCAGGGTAAGCATGCGATGAGAGAGGCCACTATAAGGGATTCAACCTCCTTGGTGACCTTAAGGTAATGGAATCGATGGAACACATCAACCTGACCATACACATCAACAACAACAACAACAACCCTGGAGACATCTCAACCACTCAGACATCCTTCCCCTAGGTTCCACTGACCTTTTATGCATCTTAACCTCTAGACTCTCTCATTATATGGGCATGCCAACATCCAGGGACCACTAGACACTCTCATAGGCTTACATGCCAACGTCTAGGGACTTTTCCCAACAGACCAGTGCCAACGTTTATGGAATTCATGGCACTTTTCTAGCCCAGAATTCCAGCCACTGCCCAAAAATTGTTATAACTTCCATAATCAATCAAAGACATGATGACAAAGCTATTAAACCAGAAAACAACCTCAGGCCTAAGCCTGACCATCCCCAACCGGGGGTGACATTTTGTCAAACACTTGGCATCAATGCAACCTACAAGTCTAGGATACAAGACAGAGCATGGATGACATAAAACACTTATGAAACATGCAAACAAGGATCACGACCTTCTCCATTGAACTATTATAACATCAATTAGGTCTTTCATCCATCATTTTTATAATCACAAGTAAATACATGAAATAATCATGACATGAACCAATCACTTAACCATGCTTATCACCATCATAAATTCATGTAAATAATAGAGATATAATAACCATTAAATCCATATATAAACAAGTGAAAAACTAAGAGAACTTAGCTTTCATTAATTATAGGAAAATCTAACTAGGTTCAGGAGTTCCATGTACCCCCTGACTGTAGACATGGCTGAACCAAATATTTCTTTCAACTAGTCACCCCTGTGCCATATTCCAAGCATGAATGTGGTATCTCATGGAAAAACCAATCGAAAAACAACCAAGGGAATCCAGAGGTTAAACCACCTCCACCCTCACCAAACTGTGATTGCACCAAAACCAATGCTCCAATCACAACCGAACCGAACTTGGAATGCCATATGGAATCCATCACTATCCTTGAGGTATTTTATGTCTCCTTGTCTCTCAAGATTTATGCAATCCAATCTTGGATCACTAGGCCTTACACCAAGACCAATCTCTCAGGCTTTATCACAATCCAAACCCAAATCACTACACCCTAAACCGAGACTCATCCCTCAGGCTTTACCGTGTATCGTGCCAAAACCGATGAAGGGATTCTTAGGACTTTGGGAATGAAACTTGAGACCACCTCCAGCCCATATTTTGAAATCCATTTGGAAAACCAAAGCTCAAAACTGAAATAAACATCCCAACACCATGGCATTCGGAAAAATGTGTTGGAAATAATATTGATAGGGGGGTGAATCATTACTTACAGTTCAATAATTTTTCATTTCCGAAACAGATTTATATATGCTACTTCTATGAAGTGAACTTGCGTGTACACACTACTGTGATTAGAGAAACCATAGTATACCTAGAGAACTTATGATTTAGTCAATCTATCATGTGTTGAACCTTTATAAGTGCATCAATAACTTATTAAATAGTGCAGTAAAAACATAATAAATCATCACACATAAGGAACACACATGAACACCAAGGTTTAAGGTGGAAACCCAATGTGGGAGAAAAACCACCTATTGCTGTCATCTCTGTCTTCTTTTAATATTAAGAAAATCTATTTACAATCTTGTAACGGTGAAGACTCATACTAGTACACAAGAACCCACTTGTAGAAGGCTAAAACCTTCTCTCATTTTCCAACTTCTACTGGAAGGGAGTTGCAACCCCCTAGCTCTTGTACTAGCTAATGTGTTTACTATTATGTAGGAACCGACCTATAGAAGGCTACAACCTTCTCTCTCCCTCTAGGGACCACATTTCATAAATTTTTAGACTGGATGCTCTTGGTACACAACAATACAAATGAAGGCCTCGTTTCATCAATTTTTCACACTGGACCCATCAAAACTTTCAAATTGCATCAACAAATAATCAATTAATCTGAACAGTCAGATCACTATCACCAGAACATTGTGCTGAACCCAGAAACCTGCATAATCATTTAGAACCAGTTGTAACCTCGAAAATCATGCATAATAATTTATATGCTACTTTACTGAACCCAACCTGCATGTATACACTACTTCCTTTAACCAAACCTGTGCATACCTTCAAAAATACTGAAACATAAAATTTCTAAATCAAGTGTGTAGAAACTAGAAATATACTAAACATCTACTGTCAATTTGCAGAGCTTTACATAGGCAGTAGCAGAGATAACCCTTCTCAATTAGACAATCAATCAATCAGACACCAAACTCCTTATGCATTTAGTTTTACATTCAGATCTAAGAAGACTTCATTGATAGACATCAGTAAAAAAATAGAACTGATATGAAGAATATGATTTTCCTTTGTATATGCTACTTGGAAGAGTAGAACCTGCGTGTATATGTGCTTTTACTGAGGTGAACTAGTGTATAGATATGCAAATATTAACTCACAACTTTGCTGCTATTTAAGACTTTAGACAAGCCTAGATCATGACATTTACATAATAAAATAGGTGTATGCAATCAAATCTAGCCCAACCAATATCAGATCATTCAATGATAAGTCATTTTAGGTCTTATGATCGTGATCCAACATTGAATTCAAGGTGCACAAAATATTTCAGATCAAATCACAAACATAGCCTCTGCAACATAATATATACTTCAGATAGAAGTATTCATGAGAAACCCTTTCACTTGCACACCTTGGCCTTTTGACCTTATCCTCCTTATATAGTTTTTGGCCTTTCCCAATACCTCAGACCAAAACCACATAGGACCAGTGGTATTCTTGGATGGGATCAAATAGTCATTCATCCACTCAATATTGTGGGCTAATACCATGGTATTGATCCTTGGTATTCTTTACTCTTGAATTTCCTTGGTTTTCAAACATGTACGCACTTTTCCTCTTGTGAAAGTGTGTGTATATGTATACCCTACTTTTGTTCTGTGAACCATCATGTATATGCTATCTTGACTAAGGGGACCTACGTATACATGTTAAACTATTTTACACCATCCTTTTCCTTCAACTTCTTCATTCTAATCAGTATACCTTAGTTCCATCTTCATGTTCTTTTGTTGCACTATGAGTTGCCTTTTATCAAAACTGAACTAACCTGTGAGTGAGTTGCCATCACAGACAACACTTGTATCATAATGCCAAAAATCTCCCCCTTTGGACTTGATTGCAACCATGTTGGTGTTTATTAGTTCAAGCTATAGAAACTGTTAAAGATAACAATAAACACCAAAGCAACACCAAAATACTCTCCCCCCTTGACATGAAGGACAAAGGGAAGACCAAGAAACTCTCGCCTTTTGATATACATTATGTTGTACATGCTCCCCCTAAGTACATGCCGAGTCTACAAAGATATGTTTCAAAATAATAACATGACGCTATAACTCAACTAAGTGAGTGTGACCTCCCTAAGACCATTAACTCATACATACATCAATCACCCAACCAAGTGGGGATACACCACATTTGACTCATCCATCCAACCAAGTGGGGATATACCAATTGTTTATACATGACTAAAATACAATAATTATTACATCATCCATACCATGCATAGTGGGGATACAAATTACATCATATGTCCAATAGGACTCATTCAAACATATACTATGACAAAAGGAGACATATCACACCCTAGATCTTTACATGACTTATGCAACAAATGATATAAATATCTGAAACCATAGCTAAACTTAGCAACCATAATGCCAACAATGCAAAATGTGTGTGAAGGCTAATTCTCCCCCTAAACCTGTGCTACATGTGCATTTTCAACAAGTCATTCATCAAGGCATCTTTGTCAGTTAGATAAAAATCAATGAACAAAGTATATCGTCAGACTGTAAACATTAATATAGAACTGAGCACCCATATCAGAGTCTAACCCACTGTTTTTTGTTAGAAAAACATATATGCTTCTGCAGCCACAGAAACCGCATATATATGCTACTATAATTCATGAAACTTGCATATATGAACCTTCCTTTGAAAAAATGGATTTAACAGCATGATGATGCAACAACTACTCCCAACTTTTGTCTAAGATATTCAAATGTTTCTTTGGGAAGCGGTTTGGTGAATATATCAACAACCTATTCTTTGGAGGGAACATACTCCAATTTAACCTTTTTTTCAAGCACTTGTTTCATAGAAAATGGTACTTAATGGGTATGTGCTTGGTCTTGGAGTGCATGACAGGATTTTTTGAAATACTGATGGCACTTGTATTATCACATATAATGGAGATGGGTGGAGTACATGTGATCTGAATGTCTTGCAATGTTTTCATAATCCAAAGTAGTTTTCTTTAGCAAGATGCAACAACCACATATTTTGCTTCAGCTGTAGAAAGGCAATCAAACTTCGTTTCTTGCTGAACCAAGAAACCAACCATGAACCCATATAGAATACTCCTCCACTAGTGCTCTTTCGATCATCAACATTTCCTACCTAATCTGCATCTGTATATGCATGAAGAGTAATATCTCTACCTTTGATTACGGTCTTTTTTATATCAAGCTCATGAACCACACACCCATTTGATCGGAACACAACTTCATTTCCTTGATCAAACATTTGACTGGCACGTAACAAGTTATGTTTTAAACCATCTACATACATGAAATTTCCAGCTTTAACCTTTTTCTTTCAAGAAAACAGAGCCCTTACCTTTAATGACAGCTGGTGTGTCATTTCCAAATGAGACATTCTTTTCTTTTTCTAAAGCATTATATGAATGAAATTTATGTTTATCACCTATCATGTGTATGGAGCATTCACTGTCAATGTACCACTAATTCTCTTGTCCTTCTGCATACAGAGCTATGCCACATCTTTCTAATTGAGATTCCTTATTTCTCCATATCTTGGAATTTGATGATGTTTTCTCCTTTTGGAGTGTTGGCCAAAATTTTCTCCTGCATTCAGATTCTTCATGACCAAAGTTGTTACAAATTGAACATTCTATTTCATCTTCAAGAGGATAAAAGTTATTATAGGAACTTTTCTTGATTCTTGTTACACTCTTTGATTTCGTACTTCTCTATTCATGATGGTTTTGTAAGCAACACATTGAGCAGCCTTATGCCCAAAGTTATGGCATGAAAAAAATTGGCTATTAAAGAAGTTTTTGCGATCATAGAATCTTTTGGCATTGTTTGCCTGTTGGTTGAAGATTCTACTGATATTCATCCTTGGAGTAAATTGAGTATGATTTACCTAATGAGTACTTTTAAGACTTTTCTGATGATTGACATACTGTTCACTGGTCTTTGTTGCATTAGGATAGCTTCTGGTGGAGCTGGATGACTGCTATGATTGAGATGATTGTTCAATATATCCAAGACCTGACTTCTACCTTAATGTTATCGGGAAATCTAGTGTCCATTCGGATCTTCTAGTCCCACTAAGACAGGTAGCTATTTTAGAAACAAACAAACCAAAAATACTTTCGCTTTCCTCTATGAGAAGTAGATAAGAGGGGAACAAAGGACACCAACCTTAGTCTTGTGCTTGGTTCCTCTCCCTTCTGACAGATCTTTGCTGCTTCTTCTTCGCATACCTAGCTTCAAAGAGCACCTGTGGAGTCAAAGCAACATAATACTATCTAAGAACAGAGATCTACAATCATAAACAATATAGGACCAGATATATATTGACCACACAAATGCATATACCATCAAACATACAATAATGTGGAGGAAAACTTGAATAGCTTTATTAATATCAAGAATACCAAATAGGATTACAACCCATTGTTCTGACCCAACATCATCCTCCCAGCATGAAAGCCCTTCTTCACCTCATGAAAAGTTTAGATCACCCAACACTACGATATTTCACCAAGAAACCAACAACACTTCCTTACAAAATACAAGATTCCAGCCCCTGGATCTCTGTGATGAGGGATCCATATAGATGTTTGCAGGGGGGTGAGTCAGCTGTTGGGTTTTTTATTAGTGTTCTCTCTCTAATAGTTCTTGGTTCCACTTGGAGATTCATGATCTCTTACTCATCCCTGGGCGAATTCAAAGAGGCAAGTGTCATAGGAGAAGTTTCTGGTCCATGATTATCCACCTTGCAAACTGTTTTTTCCATTTGTCTACTCTCGCTCATCGCACCCTACAGAAGGGATTTCCAGTATGCATCACACTTTTTGAATGGAGCAGGTGAGATGCATCGCACCCTTAGCACTGAGCAGCCTGTATGGTCCAGTTTTGACCAGTTCTGAGCAGTTTTCCATGGAGAACTTCTAGGAGATGACGTAATCAACTGGCCTTGTTCCTTTAGGGTGTGAAGCAACACTTTTAGGGACTTAGAAGCCCTTGGTTTATGGACATATATGATTGGGGTCGCAGTTCCCAAAAATGTCTATAACAATTTCCCCCTAAAGCATGAGGTCGTTAATCTTTTGATGTCAGGTGAAATGCTTTATCATGAGGATTCGAAGTTTTTTCAAGTTGGAAGGCAACCTATAATAAGATACAATACAATACATTATCTTCATAATATTTTCACGATTTAGTTGAGGCGGGTGTTCCCATGCTCAGCTTTGTAAATTAATTTCCATGTACATAGGACAGACAACCGTCTGTGTAGCAGACTGATGATTCAGACGGAGTCATCATCCTTTGATTCGGATGATCATCTGTTCGGCAATGATGTACATTTGATGTCTTTATTTCCCTGAATATATCGCAGCCCAGATGGATGAAACTAGATCCGGGGTCTTCAAACTCATTCAATCTTCATCCAGAGTACAAGTCAATCCATGTGAAAGATGTTCTGGAGTCGAACATGGAAAGACATCGCCTGATTACCAGCCAATGATGTAAGTTGTTAACAGGTGCGAGAGGAATCACCAATGATGATGATGACCCTAAAGGTATGACAATACAATTCA
>APFE030251055.1:285929-319831 GCA_000404065.3 Pinus taeda | reverse complement strand
TCATCCCTAGGCGAATTCAGAGAGGCAAGTGTCATAGGAGAAGTTTCTAGAAGATTCCATGATCATCCACCTTGCAAATTGTCTCTACCATTTGTCTACTCTCGCTCATCGCACCCTATAGAAGGGATTTCTAGTATGCATCTCACTTTTTACACTGAGAAGGTGAGATGCATCGCACCCTTAGCACTGAGCAACCTGTATAGTCCAGTTTTGACCACTTCTGAGCAGTTTTCCATGGAGAACTTTTGGGAGATGATGTAATCAACTGACCTTGTTCCTTTAGGGTGTGAAGCAACACTTTTAGGGGATTAGAAGCCCTTGGTTTATGGACATATATGATTGGGGTTGCAGTTCCCAAAAATGCCTATAACACTTAATTCCATCTCTTTAAATATGGTGACCTAAAACAATTCCTTTGCTAAACATCATAAAACATTTCTCATGACTTAATGAAATATTTATTTCTTTACATATTATTAAAACTTTTTCATAATTTTCAAGTGCTTCATTAAAAGAATCTCCATAAACTGTGAAATCATCCATATACACTTCCACACAATCATGAATAAGATCAGAGAAAATTCTAAGGAATGCTCTTTGGAATGTTGGCGAAGCATTGCATAATCCAAAGGGAAGTAATCTGTAAGCATAAGTTCCCCATGGACAGGTAAATGTTGTTTTATCTTGATCTTCAGGTGCTACCTGAATCTGGTTATATCCACTAAAACCATCCAAAAATGGAAAATACTTTTTCCCTGCTAATGTGTCCAAGACTTGATCTATGAAAGGGAGTGTAAAGTGGTCTTTTAATGTTGCTTTATTCAACTCCCTACAATAGATACATACTCTCGATTTTCAATTTTTCTTTGGAATGATTACTAGGGGTGAAATCCACTGACTATCTGATTTGGATAGATGAAATTTACATTTAACAACGTTTGTAATTCCTCCTTAACAATTTATTTTATGTTTTCCTTCATTCTTCGTTGTGGTTGTCTAACTGGTCTTGCACTTTTTTCAATGTATATATGATGTATGAAAGTCTTAGGATCAATTCCTCTCATATCAGTGTTTTCCCATGCATAAGCAGAAGAATGTTTTTGTAAAACTTATATTAGTTGATTCTTTTGTAATTCTTCCAAGTTTTTATTAACATTCAAAGTTTTACCTAGAAAATTTCTATTGAATAATTCCAAAATTTCTCCATAGAGAGCAATGGCACTTGTCTAGATGAGATATACTCATTTCGACTACAGTCATAATTTGAGGAAGATTCATTATTTTCCAATATATTTAAAATTTGGTCCTCCTCTCTTACATGTTCAGTAGTGAAAACATGTTGTATATCATCATCATATATCCATTCCTCATTCTCTATTTCTTTTGTTGTTTTTTTAGGTGGGTATAATGTAAATTTCTTTGTAGAATTTCCATCTCAAGTAAACATGTCACCCGATCTACAACTGATGAAAGCATCAACTGTAGCTAACCAAGGTCTTCCTAGAATTAATGGATGTCCTCCTAGATTATTCTTGGGTGTTAAGACCATGAAATCAACAAGACATTCCCAATGATCTAAGGATACACAAACATCTTCCAACACACCATGAGGTCTAATTATAGACTTATCTACTAATTGTAATAGTGTTGGTGTGTATTGAAGGTTAGGAAGCCTAAGTGAATCCATAACTTGTTTACTCATTATGTTTATGGCTGCTCCTAGATCAATCAGTTTGTTTGGTATTTCAATTCTATTGATGTGAATTTTCACAATGGGGCTCCTTGGATCTAGATATTTTTGGATTGTCACTTTCCCCATCATTATGTCTGCAATTTTCCCAACAAAATGAATTATTTTTATGTCTTTTATTTTTCTTCTTGATCTTTGAGTACTTAATTCCTTAATTGTTTTTGCAAATATTGGTATTTATTTTATGGCTTGTAATAAAGGAATTTTTATACAGACGTTTCTTAATTCATCCATCATATTATAATCAGGCAATGTGATTTTTTTTTCTACTAGTTCATCAATTTTCAATCGTTTAGGAAAAGGTGGTCTAATGGGTACTGAGGATTGCTCTATAACAAGAGTATTTATTGGAACATTTTTTGTTTGATTATTCTCTTTCTGAGGGAGAGATGTCTCTCCTTCTTCAGATTGATATTTTATGTTTATGAGGTTTTTCCCTTGCTTCCTAAATAACAACAGGGGGTTTTCTTTGCAATACTCTTCCAGACCTTAATTGGAAATTATTTAGATCTAGTGGAGTTATTACATAGGTTTGAGGATTTTTCCCTTCCATGTTGTAAATAGGTTGTTGTGACATTTTATTATTAGGATGCATAAGTGGTTGAGTGGGTAGTTGATTTGGTTATTGTGCAAAATGGTAGGGAGAGTTGTGGATTTTGACTCGGAACTTGGAATTGAGGTAATTTATTGGCTTGAGGAATGTTGGATAGCGGATCCCTCGCGTAATGGGTTTAGGGCTTAAAGCCCACAATTTTGGGTAATGGTATTGCAAAAGCCTCCGCAAAGTGCATGGAGCGTGAATTGTAATAAGTCAAGTCAAAGGGTAGTCCTCCCTAAAATATTGTAGTTTAATCTAAAAGGTGTCGGCCTACCCATGGTCCGCGGACCATGGGAATGTATAAATAGAGCAAGTCTCAAAGTGTAGAAGGGATCTTTTGTTCATATCGAAAGTGTATGGGTTTCTAAAAGTGATTCACTCTGAGTTGGTAAGTCTGAGTTGTGGGTTGTAGTAGTAGAAGAGGCTCTACAGCTGTGTGCGTAGAGGCATGGTAGAGTCCGCAACTGTGTGTGCGGACCCCTGTAGCTGAGTGCGCAAGGTGGAATTAGATTGTACTAGACAGAGATTAATAAAAGGTAAGTGTTTCTGAGATATTGTGCATCTTCTCATAGATCAACGCGTTTATTCTTATGTTATGGTTTTATGCATCTCCTTAAGGTTTATGTTTGCGTGCACTTGTTACAAATATTGAATGATTGATAAAGACTACTGAATTAAGTCAGATCTATAATAAAACATACTAAGGGTAAGGGATCTAGACAACGCCTCTTCGCACTTGGTACAAGGGCTTCGCAAGGGTCAGATAGTTGCACGAAATAGTACAAGTGTGAAGAACCATTTGTGAACTCTCCAGACCTCATCAAGACATCCTAAGGGTAAGGGATCTAGACAACGCCTCTCCGCACTCGGTACAAGGGCTTCGCAAGGGTCAAATAGTTGCACGAAATAGTACAAGTGTGAAGAACCATTTGTGAACTCTCCAGACCTCATCAAGACATCCCAAGGGTGCGGAAATCTAGTTCCAACACCCTACCATACTACCTTGGGGGAGACCTCAATCCGCGCTCCGCGGACTATTTGCCAAAAGGGCTAGTAGTCTCGAGATTTGTTTGGCTAAAATACTTCTGAACCTAGGTCAGGCACCAACAAGCCAACAAATGGTTCCTTTGCTGAGACTGAGATTTGCCTAAGGGATGTCTGATGTCAGAACACTGGAACCCTATGAAGAAGGAAATTGAAGATTGGTTGGACTAGAAGCTTCACGAGTTCGTGATACAGGAAATCAAGAACTTGCAGATATCTGAGAAGAGGTGGCTAGATCACTATGTATATAGGGAAATCCACGAGATCTTCTTTGCGTCCTTCTCTTTAGAGCTGTATGATTGGATCGCGAGGTTAGCCAATAGCCAAGGAAGGTATAAGCTCGATAAACTAATAGCATGGACTCCGAAGTTGGTGCACAAGCTAGAGGCCTTAGAAGATAAGATCGCGTGGGCCATAGACCATTCGCTCAATCGAATAATAGGAGGGTTTATTACTGAATTTGTGATAGAAACGATTGTAAGCTACAACGAAGTAGAAAGGCGTTTTCTCAAAGGACCGCGAGGTAAGTATATCAAATATTTGAATACTTAGATTAAGATGTTGTTATGTGAAAAATGGGTGATGTAAATACATTAATGAGTGAAATGACATGAAGCATAAAGGTCTACAAAGGTATCTAAGGGTTAGGAAGTAGTCCTTTAATTTCACCTCCGCGAACGAGCGAGGAAGAGCATGCTTAGGTTTCTCTAAGGAGTGCAGTCAGCTTGATAAGGCAATGCATTCCGCAGTTACCATCCCCACTTATGCTGCCACTCACATCACCTCTTTCACCTTCATCTTCACCCACACCACCTCCACCAAACCAGCAGTTTAGCATGGTGAGCATGATCAAGTTGCCTGTATTCCAAGGGGCAGGGCACGAAGATCCAGATTAGTTTTGGTTCGTAGTAAGAGCAGTATGGGAAGCACACAAGGTTATAGATGAAAACATTAAGAAGGCCACATTGGTAAGCACTTTGCAAGATCGCGCACTGACTTGGTATGTCAAGCACTCGAATGATCACCTCAATGCAGGAATAGCGGAGATCTAGATTGCGTTGAACAGAGAATTTAGTCAGCCAAAATCAGAAATGTAGTCGATCATCGGATTTAAGGAGATTGCTATGCTTCCAGGAGAAACCACCTGGGATCTATATCAGAGGCTGAAAAGTATGATCGCAAAGCTAATATAACACTAACAGATGTGCAACACTAAGCGTGGTTTGTGGTGTCTTTGACACCACACCTGAGGATGACACTATCACAATAGAAGCTCTCAACCCAGGCGAAAGCATTGGAAATGGTGATGAGGTTGCATGAAACACTGATACAAGATCCAGGGTTGGGAGTCCAACAAATCCATGCCCAGCTACAAAACCTATGCATAGAGATGTAGAGTTTGAAGCAGGATAGGGCACCCCGGCTGGAAGCATGTGAAGAAGTGTGGTGCATAAAATGTAAGGGCCAGGGTCATGATAGGGATCACTGTTCGATATTTGCAAACTAATTGGTAGGAGGGGGACCAATGCCATCGAGACCAAAGGCACAGGCAGGGCCAAGTGCAACACCCACGGTTTGGTGCGTGATCTGTCAGGCGGGAGGAAAGCACACAATGACAATTGTCACCTGTTGCAAAAGTATACATAGACTCCACAACAACTGTTTTGTAATTATTATAGATTAGTGGGCCACGATGAGCGGACATGTCAGAGCTATGAGCTAATAATGGATAGGACTTCAGCTTATCGAATGCAAATAGAAAAGTGAGGCCTCAATCTAGCTGTAGTAATACCGTGTGGTGGATTCCAAGGACGTGGACGAGGACGAGGGGGAATGGGACTAGGATGAAGGCATGGACAGTTAGTCTATTACAATTGCAGAGGACCAGGGCACTACACATGTGATTGTACCAAAATAATGTGAATATCTTGTCCATACTATGAGTAGTTTGATCATGAGATGGTAGATTGTCTGATGCTAATCACACAAATGCACGAGAAAGGGGTGCTATAGCCTATTCTGACTCAAAATATTGAAATGATGAGGTCTGAACCATGCAAAGAAGACCCTAATGTGAACATGATGCTCAGAAGTGGCATGAACATAGGGGAAGATAAGGGGAAGAAGCCCAAGGAAGATACATGGGTTCGTAAGGCTCCTACAAAGGAACCTGAGTTTGACTTGGAGCACGCAAGGGAAACGTTTATGGAAGCTAAGAAGAGCTTCGCGAAAGCCTCTACTTCAGGTAGTAAGGATCACCCAGAGATAGGAATGGATCCTTCTATGCTAACTACCTTTTTAGAGACATGCATGAAGCTGCTACATGACAATAAGGCAGTTAAAGGATTGCAAGAGCTGATTGCTAGGTGCGCATGGCCGGGTGAACCACGCATAGACTGGAAACTGGGAAGGCATGCACTATGCACCAGGAGGGAAATGAGATTGATGGCGTAGATTGGCGAGTATGAAATGGATTACGTGATCTTAGACTTGGGGTCAGACGCGAATGTGTTACCAAAACAGACATGGGAGCACATGGGCAAGCTTGCGTTATAGTGGTCTCCTATTAAATTATGGATGGCGAGCCAACAAAATATCTTGCCCATGGGAAGATTGTAAGGGGTAATAGTGGATATTAAAGGTGCAAACACATAGACAAACTTTGAGGTAATAAAGATTATGGATGACAGTAACCCTTACCTCACATTGTTAAGGATAGACTGGGCCACAAATATGAATGGGGTCATCAACCTAAAGAAGAGAAAGATGATTTTTGAGAAAAAGTCCCTACACGTAGTAGTTCCGTTAGATCCAGTTGAAGGAGAGCACCACACTGAACCCATGCGCGACGATGGATGTGACGATGAGCTGGATTATATCTACAAGATAACTACGTTAGACCAGGATTAGCTAAATCCAACTGCAGAGGAAAGGGTCTCGTGGGAGCGCACAGATTCCTGCCCTTTAGATTCAGATGAAGAAGATGAATGCTGGTATAATCAGTTGAGCAAAGCGACAATGCGGAATTGTAACATGATGACTAAATCACTACATTGTGTAACAACCCAGGTCCGAGATCTATCGACTTATGATGGATTGACAACGATAGGTGAATTCTTGAACAAGTTTGAGAGTGCAGTACCAGAACACCAACGGTTCGATGCATTGAAGTGGGTGCTGCGTGCAACACCTATGTGTTGATGGGCGACACATCAAGGAAACTTTGAAAATTGGTGCGATTGTAGGCGGATGATGCGGCTACAGTTTGGGAAATCGAAGCTATGAATAACCGAGAAATACGATGGACGCGATGACCCATGCATGCACCTCACAAAATGGACTAAGGCCTATGGAGAAGAACCTCAGCCTAAATGGGTACACTTATTGTATCATACCCTGGATATCATCCCGAGGAATTGGTATATCACGACAAAACTCTGATATGGTATAGACGAATGGGATTCCTTACACGAGGGATTCTTGTTAACATTCTCGTTTGAAGACCCATGGGTAGATATTATTGATGACGCGCTACAGGCTGTGAAAGCCACCATTTTCAAAATAGCATAGGATCCACAGGAAATAGCTCAATTGGTATGGTCACCTCAGTTAAGCCATGCCCTAGAATGTTAGAACGTCCAAGTGAAGGATGTTGATGATGACCCTCGAAATATTAATATTCCAAAAATTGAAGGGAGTTGCAAAGTTAGAGGACCGTCAATCGAGGACCTCGAAATCACTGTGCCGCTGAAAACAAAGCAGGTAAACATTGGTACATATGTGGAGCTAAAGTACACAATGCTTGGGGATTATTGGGATGATGCCATGGTGGATTAGGTTGTTGAGTTATTACGCGAACATCAATATTTGTTCCCAAATAAAATCACCGAGTTAAAGGGGATCCTTAGCGACTTAGGGATGATGAAGATAACCCTAAAACCAGACGTGAAGCGAGTTATGTAGCATCCTTACCGGTTGAATCCAAAGTATAATGAAAAGGTCCGTGAAGAATTGGACAAAATGCTTGCAGTCGGAATTATTGAACCAGTGGAGGAATCCGACTGGGTGAGTCATATGATAGTGCAGGAGAAAAAACAGAAGGGAAAAATTCAAATCTGTGTTGACCTCAGGAAGCTTAATGACACCTGTATTCATGATCCATTCCCAACACCATTTATAGATGAAGTATTGGAGAATGTTGGAGGATAGGAAGCTTACTCATTCACGGATGGATTCTTAGGGTACCATCAGATCAAGATCGCATCGGAAGATAGGAGCAAGACAACCTTCACAATAGAATGGGGTTGTTTTTAGTACAATGTTATGCCCTTTGGATTGAAGAACGTGCCGATAATATTTTCGTGTGTAGTGGTGGCTATGTTCAAGGAATTCATTGATAAGTTTTTGGAGGTCTATTTCGATGATTGGACTGTATTGGAGTTAGTAAAAAACCATATAGCAAGCTTATAGTTGATGTTGGATACTTGCCAATGACACCAGATTGCGTTGAATATTAAGAAGTGCACCTTCCTCGCCCCCTTTGGAAATTTGCTTGGCCATGTGGTTTGTAGACAAGGCCTAATGGTGGACCCTGTGAATTTTGTTGTCATTCTCAATCTGGAAGCACCGTGAAGTGTCAAACAACTACGCACCATGTTGGTGCACACTGGCTACTATCAGAAGTTTATTAAGAGCTATGCACAAATCACGACACCAATGGAACAATTGTTGAAAAAGGATGCTACATATTGTTGGAATGATGATTGTAAGAAAAGTCTAGAGGTTCTCAAGGAAAAAATGGCATCTGCTCCCATTTTTGTTTTCCCAAAATGGGACATCGAATTTCATGTACATGTTGATGCGTTGTGTATCATGTTGGGCACTATACTCATGCAAGAGGGATAAAAAAGCATTGATCACATGATCACGTTCGCCAGTCGGCGGTTGTCCAAATATGAAAAGAACTACTCTACTACTGAGTGCGAGGGATTAGCGATGGTATACATGCTCCAGAAATACTACCACTATCTAGTTGGTGTGCACTTCAAGATGTATACTGATCATTCCACGTTAAAATACCTGGTGAACAAGCCTGTGTTGGGAGGGGGCTCATATGCAGATGGCTATCACTGTTTCAAGAGTATGACTTCGAAGTAATCATAAAGCCAGGACGTTTGAATGCACGACTAGATCACCTATCACACATTGAGAATGGTGAGAGGCCAACAAATTTGGAGGAAGGACTACCTGATGCATAGCTCTATGCAGTGCACGTCGCAGATGACCATTTTTAATATATAATCCATTTCTTAACCACAAGAACCAGACCACAGGGATATTTAGTTCAACAGAAGAAAGAATTGGTGGTAAGCGCGGTATATGTTTCTGTTATCGTGGGGCACCTCTACAAAATGGGAAACAACGAGATATTACAAAGATATGTACCAGAATTTGAACGGGGGTAGATCCTCGCAAAAGCACATGGGGGAGCTACAAGAGGACACTATGTGGGATGGGCAATGACTCAGAATATTCTTCACACTAGACTATGGTGGCCAACCCTACATCACAATTCGAAAGCATATTGTCGGGCCTGTGATGTATGTCAATGGACAAGGAAACCATCACGAAGGGATGAGATGCCCCTCAATTCACAGATGATGTTGCAGCCATTTGAGAAATGGGCGATAGACTTTGTGGGGCCCATCAAACCTCAAGGGAAGATGGGTGTGCGCTATATCATCACCATGATATAATACCTGACTTGATGGGCCGAAGCATAGCCTGTTAAGGACTGCATGGCTACTACAACTGTGAAATTTTTGTTCGACAACATGTTGACTCGGTTTGGATGCCTGAAAATTCTAATGAGTGACCATGGAATGCACTTCCTAAATGAAATGATCAACACACTCACTGAGGAGTTCCAGGTGTATCATCAACAAAGTACACCGTACCACCCGCAAGCTAATGGGATAGCAAAAACATTCAACAAGATTCTAGAATTTGCGTTGACCAAAGTATGTAACACGTAATGAAACAATTGGGACTTGTGCATACTTGCCATCTTATGGTCATACGAACTACATGCAAGAAATTGATAGGGAAGACACCGTTCAGGTTAGTCTATGACACAAAAGCCGTCATGCCAATGGAATACATTGTACCGAGTTTACGAATTGTAGCGATGACAGGAATGGCAGACCGCGAAGCTTTGGAAGAGAGGCTTGCGCAACTGGAAGAACTTGAGGAAGAATGGTTTATCGTGGGATTCCATTAGCAGGTATAGAAACATCACGAGAAATCTTGGCACAATCGGCATATCAAGTTGTGCACATTCAAAGTAAACGATGTAGTACTGCTATATGACAGCAAGTTCAAAAAATTCCCTGGAAAACTCCGCATGCATTGGTTGGGACCATACATGGTGAAAGAGGTCACAGAAGGAGGTGCGGTCTAGCTCACCAAGCTTAATGGAGAGCCCTTCCTAGGATGAGTAAATGGAAATCACCTGAAGCCCTAGACGAGTGGATCGACTATCTGACTAATTAACTGAGGCATAGTCTCAGCACTCCAAGCAGTTGAAAGAAGGCACGAGACTATAAATGAGTCTGCAGGAGGACTGTGCGGACAGAGGGTTCCGCATAGGGCGAGTCTATAGCCGAAATCATGGTCGTGCATAAGAAGTTGTGCTACTGTGAGGATAGGCTGGAAAGTGACCGCTGAGGTGGAGCAGATGGCGGCAATTAAGACACGGAGTCAGAACTAGATTTGAAATGATTTGCTGCCCGTATCGCATTAATGAGCTAGAAATGGGGGGAATGGTTGAACTTGAATTTTAACAGGCCTATAACTCATGACAGGTCATGGGCCGAACAAACCGTGGCATTTTGAGAATTAAGTTATTGCGCTATCCAATAGGTATGGACTCGTTGAACTTCGACGCTTTGGGAGTAAGCCCAATGTTTGCAACATTTCCAAACAAGATGCAGGACCTTCGGGATAGCATAATGTCGACAACTAAGGCCATCGTGCTGAGCCCAATGTCATCAGTGGGTGACGTATTGAAAATTCCTTGCCAGATAGCAAGACCGGTCTAGATGTTGCTATGAAACCTGCGGTCTGATAAGTGATCTACGAAAGATAAGGGCAAGACAGTGAATCTTGGGATAAAAGATGGAATTTTGTTGAAAAGTGCAACCCTGGGCTACATGCCACGATGAAACTTGAAGATTGGGACCTCGCGAACGACAACAAATCTCTTGCAAAAATGCAACACAAGCTTCAATAAACATTAAGTATACTGAACCAAAGATCGCAAGCTTGCTGCTCTTGCACAAAAAGTTCACGCATTTGACATCTCAACTAGAGATAAAATCCTATGAGGGGTCACCTTTGTTAATGTAGTAGAGTAAAATGAGCATCATTAGTTAACCGAATTAGTAGGGGCAATGGATCAGGAGCTTGAAGAAGCATTACAGGAGGAAAGGGTGGAGCAACAGATTGTAGTGCGTCACTCATAGGGATGATGGACCATGAAGCTGTGGCTGCGCGCCTGGCAACACTAACGAGTGACTCGGAACGAGTCATGATGATTGTGTTGGGGGCCGGTTGGGCAGTGGATCCCCCATGTAACGGGTTTGGGGCTTAAAGCCGACAATTTTGGGTAATGGTATTATAAAGGCTCAGCGAAGTGTGTGGAGGACAAATTGTAATAAGTCAAGTCAAAGGGTAGTCTGCCCTAAAATATTGTAATTTAATCTAAAAGGTGTCGGCCTACCCATGGTCCGTGGACCATGGGAATGTATAAATAGAGTAAGGCTCAAAGTGTAGAAGGGATCTTTTATTCAGATCAGAAGTGTATGGGTTTCTAAAAGTGATTCGCTCTAAGTTGGTATGTCTGAGTCGTGGGTCGTAGTAGTAGAAGAGGATCTGCAGATGTGTGCACAAAGTCCTGGTAGAGTCCGCAAATGTGTACGTGGACCCCTACAATTGAGTGTGCAGGTTGGAATTTGATTGTACTGGAACAAAGATTAATAAAAGATAAGTGTTTTTAAGATATTGTGCATCTGCTCATAGATCAACATGTTTATTATTCTATTATGGATTTATGCATCTCTTTAAGGTTTATGTTTGTGCACACTTGTTACAAATATTGAATGATTGATAAAGACTACTGAATTAAGTCAGATCTATAATAAAATATAGTAAAGATAAGGGATCTAGACAATGCCTCTCCATGCTCGGTACAAGGGCTTCACAAGGGTTGGATAGCTACGCGAAACAGTACAAGTGCGAAGAATCGGTTCACGAACTCTCCAAACCTCATCAAGACATCCCAAGGGTGCGGAAACCTGGCTCCAACACCCTCCCATACTACCTCGGGTGAGACCTCAGTCTGCGTTCTGTGGACTATTTCCGAAAGGGCCAGTAGTTTCGGGATTTGTTTGGCTAAAATACTTTTGAACCTGGGCTAGGCCCCAACAAGCCAACAAGGAATTTGATTATGATTGGGGTAGGAATTATGGTGAAAGATTAGGATAGGATGGTGAATATTGTTGATATTGAGCATAAGCCTCATAAGGAATTTTCCATCCTTGATTCCAAGATTATGATTGTGGCCGAGCCCAAGGCTGCGAAGATGGATTCCAATAATTTTGTGAACACTAAGCAAATTGTTGTGGTCTAAAGCCTTGTGATTGATTTGGTTGAGAGTTATGCCATGGTCTCTTGGAAATAAATTAAAGGGGGTCTACTTGTTCTAGTATCCCTTCATCATTAAATATAACTTTGGGAACTGTTAAAGAAGGACACTCCTTAGTATCATGGTAATCTGCACATATGGCATAAGTTTCTATATTCAATCTAAAGGACACTCTCTTAGGGAATGCTTATTTAGACATCTAGGACAGAAAATGGATAATGCAACATTTTCAACTTTTTGCTTATTTTGTATTTTAAGGGTCTCTATTTGTTCACTTAGACTCCCTAAAATATCTCTTGAAAGTATCAAGAAAGCTTCCTAATTCTACCCTACTGACTGTCCTGATTGGAAATTTATTAATTTTTGATAAGGGAGGGTCTCTAGGACTCATTCCAACTCGTGCTTTACCCCTTGAGATATGTACGCATAAATCACAAATATTTACAAATGGTAATTGAGAAATATCTGCTTTTCCTGTTAAGTTAAGGAGATTGATCCATTCATCTTTGATAGCTTTGAGTAGGAGGGATTTCAAAGTTTCCTCATCCAAATTATCCATTTTTTCTCTTTTAATATTATAGACAAATATCTCTACTAAGTCTTCAAGATTTTCATCTTCCATTTGTGTCATTTTGAAGACTTCATCTTTAATGTTATGAGGCATACAATAATCTCTATATTTTTCTAAGAAAGTTTCTTTCATTTGTGCCCATGTTCTTATAGAGTTCATCCCTAAACTCATGAACCATTTTAATGATGAATCCTTTAAGGTAGCACAAAACAATTTCAATTTTTGAGCATCATTAAGATAATCATATGATCTGCATAATACTTCAAATTCGAAGAGAAATGTCTCTTGGTCTTCACTTCTTTTTCCATGGAGATGAGGAAGAATAGAAGGTGATTTTTTTTTTTCATTGTGAGGGTTTTATATTAATCGAAAATAGGAAATCCAAAAGGATCTTTATTTCCTCTACCTATACCCCCTCCTCTATTTCTATCTCCACCTCCTCCTCAACCTCTACCTCCTCCAATCCCATTTTCCTCACCATTGACATTGTGTACCTCACTTCCCCCTTCTTTAGCCATAACAGATTCCCCAGAACTAATGTAAGGTTCTTCTGATTCTTCTGGTTCCTCTATCAATGGGTAGCCAAAATAAGTTTCTTTTTCTGCTTCTTCAGTAGGAATTTCTAATGCTTCTCCTAGAATTTGTTCACCAGTGGAAGATAGAAAAAATACTCTTGTAGTTGGGGATGTAGGATTTTCTTCAATTACAGCTTCAGTAGATGAAGTAGGTGAAGTTTTGGATTGGATTTCTGATCTTGAGACTTTAGGAAGTCTTTGTCGACCTACAAATGGAATTTGAGTTTGGCTAGGCGGTGTGGAATTTTGAAGTTGTGGTGAAATGAGTGGATTTATGGGGATAAAGCTTCTTCCTCATCCTAAAAATCTACCTCTAGAGTCTCTATCCCTACACATACCATGTTTTGAATTGATGATTTTTTTCTCTCTTTTTTTAACTTCTATTTGTACTTCCCTAGCAACGACACCAAAATGTTTATTCAATTTAATGTTATTAAATTGTAAACATAAATTATCGACCAGGGAAGGTAAATTGATGAAGCACAAGTGCACTGTATGTGCTAGAAGTTATTTATGTCATTAAGTTGTTTATGTTATAGTTAAAGTCTAAATATAGAATTAGTATGGAAATGGTGTTAATGTTTATATTAGAGTATTTTCCTTAAGATTTGTTAGATGGTTATTCTAAAATCAATGTTAATTGAATCACGTTTTGTTGGATGGTTGAAGAGTAAACCTAAACTCTACTTTGTTAGACTTTTTTTTATTATATTTGGATTTTTATGCTGTAGCCACACTAAACTAAATACAAAAGCAAATAATGATGTTAAGGAGATCTACTTTATTGAGTTGGAAAATGAATGATGCTTGAATTAAGTTGCTAAGGAAAATACTCTCACTCTTTAACTATTGCAGCTTCACTCAATGCAAAAGTAAAATAAGAACAAAATTGATAGGCTATGAAACAACCAAACTTGAAATGAGATGACTGAATTATATTAGGTAGAAAGAAAATGAAATGATCAAGTTATGCTAGGTAGAAATAAAATGAAATTGATGATGCAGATGTCAATTTAATCACGAACTCCATTAGACTGCATCCTAAAACATAAAATAGAGCATCCATAATTTGACTCTAAGAAACCAAAGGAAATCTATTTGTAATGAGTCAACGATCTGATCTACATGAAGGGGTCCTAGATGAGAGAGTCAACAAATTTAATCAATGCAACATGAAAAGTATGAACCAAAGTCTATTAATGGGAAATAGTTTTAAAAGGATGTTATCAAAATTACATACAATGTCACAGACCAAAACACAGAGCGGACATTGTTCTTATAATTTTTTCTTAATTAACAACATGAGAAATTTAAGCCTAAGTATCTTCATTACATTCCCTATCAAACCAAATTATATTGCTTAATCATCAATTTTCTTTTTGGAAAAGAAAATCGATAATATTTTGTTAAATCCAGACTATATTCCTACACATTATCTTGTAGTTGACTTTGAGGTTGACTGCATCACAGTGCAATTATCTTGAAGGATTAGTTCGAGAAAACATGAAGGAATCAATGAGGGGATCATTCTTCATCTATCAATATATTCTTTTGCTGAGTTGGTGCACTCGAACCCTGTCAATAATGGAGGTAGCTGCGGATCTATGGATTAGCTGCAGAATCAAGTCAATTCCGTAGCTGAATGCAAACTTTAATAAAACATTAAGGTATATGGACAAAATATGAAAAAGAGGATATGTATGTGCTTACCTTAACAAAACCTTATATTTACTGCATTTATTTGGGTGATAGGAGTAGGAAAAAGGAGAAAATATGGGCAAAAATGGTGTCAAGGTAAAGCAATTCTTGGAATCTATAGTAGTCTGTACTACTGACGTGGTATTCATTGGGCATGCGTACATGACAAGGTGACTATGCATATGACTGTTTTTCTATAGCAAAAGGGTGATTTTGATTGGTTAGTTGGTGGCGAGCCACAGGCTGTGATGTGGCCTAGCCAAGGGCTACCACGTGGCACCCCAAGGGCAACCAAAAATTGGGTTAAGGTTTAGGTAGCAGCGGTAGGGGTCGAATCCACGACCTCCAAACTGTGTGCACCAAGTCTAACTAACACACCATACTTTATTGCTTGTTATATAATGGCTTGCCACATATCTTTAAACTGTAAGTCATGCACCATCCGAGAAAAGGGCCAACCCATGAGGGCCATCCCTTGGGCGTGTGCCACCTAACAGGACCATGGGTGGAGCAGAGTGGGGCCTCGGCTAGTGGGGTGGGTTGCTGGCCTTATCCCTAGGCATGTGGCCCAAATTTTCGAGATTAAGGCCTCATTAGGAATTTAATCCATTCAACAAATCCACCTGGAATTAGGTGAAATCGACACTCGGTTAGCAGAATTGGAGGAGAAATTATAGGATGATGTCAACTTTTGTGGAAATTGAGGTGTTGTTAGCAAAACGACTTGGGGAAACCATAACTTATTCAAATTTTTAGCAAATCAGGAGTAGAAGGAGGTTATACATGCATTTTTGGGCATTTTGGAGGCATTGGTATAGGTTTCAGAGCTATTTGAGCATTGTAAACTGATGTATTTATACTTTTGAGAATAATAGAGAGGGCCAAGCCATTGGTAGCTAGACCAAGGAGACGTAGCCCAGGTGGGGTGAACTCTTTCATCATGTGTTGTTGCGATACCATTTTGGTGATGTTGATGTTTGTTATATACTGATGTTCAGTCATTTGTTTATGTTAATTTGTACATGAAATTTAGATAAAAACACTCAAAAAATCATGTTAAAACTTGTAATTAACGTCATGAATCCTTAACCACTTTTACATATTCTCAAGAGGAATTTATCACAACAAAACTAATTTTCCCATTCAGATAACCAACACACTCACTCATATCTGTAGCATCAGATATGACTCAAAGAGAGTGCAACCTCACTCTGATACCACCTTGTAACGCCCGCTACCAGGTCTTCCCAAAGTGACCTTGCCAACTAGGGTAAACATGAGAAGAGAGGATACTATGATAAGATTTGACCTCTCGTGTGACCTTAATGAAGTGGAATCAATGGAACATCACACATAGTCTTCCAACATCATCAACAAAACCCTCACGAGACAAGTCATCCACTTAGATAGCCTATCCCTGGGCCCCACTGCTATTATGCATCTCTTAGTCCATAGTCATTCTCATGCTATGGGTGAGGGATTGAAAAAAAATTGAAATTTGCTCTTACATGCCTTTCTGTCAGCGATTGTGGACCAAAATTGTTAGTTACATGTGAGCGACCCTAAGATTTAAGCCATTTTTCTAGCCCAAAATCTCGACCTCTGCTGAGAACTTGTTACAACCTTTAGAATTCATTAAGGACATGATAATAATGTTGATAACTCCAAAACCAACCTCAAGACTAGGCCTGAGCATCCCCAACCGGGATTGACATTCTATTAAACACTTGGCATCAATGCAACCTACAGGTCTAGGATACAAGACAGAACATAAATGACTAAAACAACTTATGAAACATAACTAGAAGGAAAACCCCCTTCTCCATTGAAATACTACATCATTAATTAGGTCTTGCATCCATCCATTTAATAATTACAAGTAAATACATGAAGTAACCATGACATGCACCAGTCATTTAACCATGTTTATGGACAACATAAAACCATATAAATATCATAGGTAAGACAACCATTAAATCCACATACAAATCAATGCAAAAGTAAGAAAACTTGGCTTTTATTATTGATATGAAAATCCAACAAGGTTAAGGACTTCCACGTACCACCTGACCATAGACATGGCTGAACAAAATCTCTCTTTTAACTAGTCACCCCCATGCCATATTCCAAGCATGAATGTGGGATCTCATAGAACAACCAATGCAAGAAAAGCCAAGGGAATCCAGAGGTTAAACCACCTCCACCCTCATCAAACTGTGATCACACCAAAACTGCTACTTCGATGACAATAAAAGAAAACTTGGAATTCCATTCAGAATTAATCACTATCCTTGAATAATTTTTTGTCTCCTTTTGTCTCAAGTTTTACCGCTGATGGGCCTCTAAATTAGACAGAAATTAAGGCCCATGCCTCTAAATTAGACATAAATTAAGGCCCATATGACCATCCATTAGCACATTAAACCTCTATTTTTTCATTAAATAATGTATTTTTAACTTTAGTATGTTCATTAGGAAGGTTTATGGATAATTGCATACTTGTGCCTAATATTATTTATTTTTGTGGAATATTATGAGAATATTGGGTAGATTTTGGAGATTTGGAGGAGGAGATAATCTAGGGACCTGCTCCCTACTACAAGCGGATCAATATTAAATAATAAATCAACAATATATTATATTATTTTGAGTATAGTGAGAGGTGTCTGTCTCAATTTCAAAAGGCTTTTGCAGGCATGGCAATATAAGTACTGGTGCAGAGCAGAGGTGGTGCTTCAACTCAAAAAACACCTTTTGTTGGGACTCAAACTAGAAAAACTTTCTTTTTATCATCCCTTGCTAACTTTACTCAAAGGCCAAGTGATATGAGATAATCACAACATGATGATCTGATAAAAATTAGCAATGCCCAAAAATTTGTGAAGCACTATTAGAGTGGTTGGGATGGCCAATCCCAAATGACTTGGATGTTGGTGGTGGCAGTAGTGGCACTGGGCTCCATACAAATAATATGCTTCCCTTTATAATTCCCCTTGTTATGTTATGACTTAGATTCAGAACATGCATCTGACTTTGAAGCCTTCAGCTCAGCCACCAGTAACTGCTTGGCTTGACACTCGTGTTGTGAGTAGGGATCTTATTGAACTCACACCACTTTCTTGTGTCCTTTGTCTTGTGGTATTTTTCTTTGTTTGCGGCTTTGATGGGTTCTCATAGGTCACCCTCCCTTGGATTTTTCCTTTTTTTTGCAGTTTGGGGGTAGCTTTCCCTTGCTTTATATTTGTAGATCCAAATTATTACTTCTTTTATTCAAATTTCTGCTTGATCTTGATAGTGTATCAGTAGGTGACACCTAGCGAGGAGATTTCCAACAACTCCATCTCATCCTAGATGTATTTGTGTAGACAGTCGCGGTCCTTGAGTACCATATGTCACTCAAAATCCTCGATACCCAACTTTGTGTGAAGGATATGAAAAATATTTGTTAACTCTGACATGTCTTGGTCCCTTCCCTTCGATATTGTGGTCAATTTTATGTAATTATCTCCATAGCTCTTTCCAGGGTAATATTTTTCCTTGATGACATCTCAAAAAGAATTCCTTGTGGGTGTGGCTAAAAGTACTTAGGTTCCCTCTCATCCCTCTGCTCACAATAGGTTTCCCACTAGTCCTTGTGGGGGGTGGCTTTAAGGAGTACAAAAAGTAATATTTTCCCTATTGGAAAAATCATGAATTGAAAAATGTCATTCCAATAGATTTAACCATTTATATATGACATTTCAATATATTTGGCCATCAAATATGGGAATGTCAAAGTTGACTTGTACCTTAAAGGGAGTGGTGCCTCCAAGGTGGCTTCTTAATGAAGATGCGTCACCTGTGAGCATTTGCTGAAGGATATGGGAAAGTTGTCTATCATCTCCTTCCTTTGTCGCTCGAGGGTTTCTTTGAGAATTTTTTTGAAAGGATCTCCTCCTCCCTCATCTTTCTTTTCTTCTGCCAGGGGAGACCATCAGGGTCAGTGAGTCTGGTATTGCAAAGGTTAAACTAGTTTAAGACCTAACTCCTTATACCTCGATCTCATTAGGAACATGCACAAAAAATAGATAAAGAGCATATCACTTTGATACCACTGATCCATATTTATGAAGGAACTAAATGAAATACATATTTAAACATAAACCCAAAGCTACAACAAAAACTAAACTTCAATTAATTAATAAAAAACACTGAAAATTGTTTAAATGCATAATGGAAATAAACTAGCTTAGGTGATGGTAGCTTATCTGAGATAAGAGATATGGTGGCTACATGCCTCTAAAATGTGTTACAATGAGACTCCCATGCCTTTTTATTATCGAGAAACAAGGTAAACCCCCAAACGTCCAAAAAACTAACCCTAGGAGATGATCCGCCAAAAGTTTATCGGAATTATTGGGGTTAGTTGGTACACCAACTTCCCAGGGTTGTAAAATTGGCATATTATCTTTGTATGACACATACAATACCTTGTTAGGAATATCTATCTTAGGAATACAACTTTTGACTACAAATCCTTTTCGCAAGCCACATGTTTGGCTGTTTTCCACAATAAACATCGTTTAGGGCCTCAAAACGGCTCCAAAAGTTCAAGACATGAAAAACTACTAGAAATAGTAAATTGTACTACAATTAAGGAAACTAAAAGAAACAGTGTTGGGGGTCCAAGTGGAATAGGTGGATGACCACCAATATGCACCTAGATCAGTTCAACTCAGAAATTCTGCTTGACATCATAGGGTCCAATATAGGATTTACCTTGGCAGTGTCCTAATTCCTTTGACAATGTCCAATTTATGAGGAATTTAGAGCTCAAAAACTCACTCTTTGGGCCTCCTCCAATAGGCTCCAAAATCAACAGAGTTGCCTCATTATTTTACCCTCTCACCATCTTGTCCAACTCTTTTCCATAACTGAGATCATCTATCTGTAGGGAGAGGAAGTTTGGGTAGGAAACCAACATGAACCAAAGGCCTATTTGGTCTTTCACAACTGTCCATAAATGTTTGGAATGTGAAATTATCTCTAACACCTTTTCCCAATGTAATTTACATAATTGACCATATGCACATTATCATTAAAGAAAAAGTAACATTTATGTACAACATACATTCATACTTGACCCTCAATGTGTGTCCCCTAATCTATAAAATTAAATTTAACCATAATTCATAACTAACATCTCATATCATATAAGTAGTATTCATTCCAAAATTTCCACATAATAAACATCATGTAATTTAGAAAAACATTACCATATCTTTGATATCAGAGCATTATACCCTTTTATTTGCATTTTTAAATCACATTGTAACGTTTTACCTTACATAGGTTCTTATGTTCCATGTTATTGGAACATCACTATGCTGCCATTAAGCTACCCTTATTTAATCATACTAACAAAATTAGTCACAATTTCTTTTGATAAAAACATATCTTCTACAAAATACTATTATTTAGAAAATATTTTTTCAATTTAATCTTTCGATAATTTAGAAAAGTATTGGTGCTATCCATATTTCATAAACAAAGTTTCCATGAAGTTGTTTTCCAACAACATTTAAGGGAATAGGGCCTTCAAAATTACCATAGTCACTAATTCATGCAAAATGACACTTCATATATGCATCTCTACATAATCAAAAATCATTGTGTAGCATTACTAAATTCAAGTCAATCACATAGATTTTTCTTGGTTTAACAGATTAGTAATTCCAATAGATTCAAAATGTCATCTAGATTTTTGTTTAGTGATGACAACGAAGACACCACTAGTCCACAACATGATGGATTTAATATGTAATTTCACTGTAGTACTCACACACACTGAATGAGTTTTAACAGATGAAATTATCATATTTGTTAGATGTATAATGCATAAAAACTAACATCATCATTGAGTCATCAATTTATAAAGTTATGAAGTTTGAATACACAATGTAATCAACAACATGATTACCACTAATTCTTTTATTAAGTTGATAGAACTATTAAATCAGTCACTTTAAGTTCTTTGTAACCTTTAAGAACTTGAAGTCATATGTATGCAATTCTAACCAAGTATCCACTTTCATAATCATTTTATTTTATTGCATATGATATTGTTATGCATAAATCATTTGAAAATCTTTACTCATATAAAACATTGATCATTAATGGGTAAGTGTAAATAACAATTATGGTAATAATCCAAACAACCCCAAAATCAAAATGGCATTGTCATCAATAGACCAACAACATGAAGTAAACTACCACAATCACTTTGTTTGTGATTTTAACAATAATATTCAATTAAGAATTGAATGATAAATATTCAAGCATAGTTTGCAAACTCACCGCCATCAATGATGTCATGCAATACTAAATAAGAAATGTTACTAACCATCATAACTCAATCAAAATCCATGACAAGACTCAATCATCAATTAACCATTATAGTCAAGTCCTACCACTTGAATCATTTTTTATCTCTAACATCCAAAGGGGTTCTTTCAACATCTTTTAAAACATTCTCCTATCCTCTTCAAGGAAAACCCCCACCTTCTACATTCTTTTGTTATCACATAGAATGATACATGAATTCATTCTTTATAAGTAGTGCATTGTAAATTTAGTCATTTTCTTTAAATGCACCATAATCATTATCGTAATAGTATGCATGCAAAGGTTGGTAGTGATTCCACGCTATCACTAGTGTGTACTTAGGATTATTCTTAAATGCAATAGAATTTCTTTTGCTTTTATCCACATAAATATTCAACCGTCATGAGAACAATTAAAGCAGATATTGACATGCATCCTACATCTCTTGTCAAACCTCGTCTATTGCATATATTGTTATGTAATTTTGTTAGAATCATACCTGAGCTGATGCCCACTGGCATCATTCCTCAACTTCTTTTATGTTTACCGATTCCCAAAAGGTGTCAATGCTACAACCTAGCTCTGATATGACTTGTAACATCCCCTACTAAACCTTGTGTAAAAATTGATAGGGTTAGAAGATTTTTGTGGAATTTACTAGCAACTTTATGAATAACTTATTCCATATTTCTTTACTAACCACTAGATTAAATTGTCATCATTACATAGAGTAACTTTTGGAATGGAATAATAATTACATAACCGTTAACAACCATTGATGTAGTATATGAACATAACTTCCTGTTGCAATATTGCATCATTTTCATGATTTTTTAAACTAGGTTAGTTAATCACATACTTGATAATGTAAATATCACATCATGCAAGAAAATAACGTCATTAGAATGGCACAAGAGGCAATCACATCATTAAACACCGATATACCCTAGAAATCTTGTAGGGTGAAAATCAACTAATGTTTAATTATATTAAAATTTTCATGAGCTTGTTCACCTCTCACTAAATGGATGTAAGGGAGCCCATCCCTTGACCATTGTCTAAAATCTTAGAAATAAATATCATCATAAATACACCATAACTAACTAGAATCCATTACATTAATCATGATATCATTTACCCACAAATCCTCAAACATATTGTCTTTGTGGCCTATTTTTTTCATCTATGGAATATCTTGTATTTGACGTGCCCTCAATCTACATGGAACACTAGTTCTTTGCTTGCATAATTCATCCTTCACATGAATTCAATCCTTTCTCACAATTACTATTCTTAGCAAACTTTGGCATCCAAGCAACAAATATGTACTAGTTATGTTTCAAGCACCTCTACATGTGCATAACTAAAAATACATACAAAGTATTGAGATTCACCTCTTTATTAACACTGCACATACATTAATCAAAAGTACATATTTACAAAAAATGTATGTTTATCCATGCATGCAACTGGTTATGAACCATGCCTAACCATTCAAATTCCCACATGCATAAGGTAAAATACCTAAATATTATCAAAGAATACTTCTTAATCCTTACCTCATATCTATCATGAAAAGGGAATTAGTTAAACTCTACTTCTAACCATAAGAACATAGTAATAATTAAAAGAAACTCCATCATTATCACCATCTCTTCGCACAAGAAGAGGGGAGCCTTTTAAAAGTTAAACACCACACTTACTATTATTTCTTGCACAAGAAACATTCTTTTCAAGTGAATAAATCACCACTACCCATATATGTTTAAAAGAGACTACCACATTAACTATGATCTTTGTGAATGTAAATTCATCCTTTTTCCCCAAAATGATATTTTCCAAAGAAAAATAGCACAACAACTATTATTCTTGCATGCAAATGCATATTTAAAAAAAATAAATGTGCCTAATAGTTTAAATAAATGTGCCTAACAACTATTCTTTCCACATGTAGATATACATACTATTTTTTAAGAAGCCCATCCCAATAGCGATTATTGTGTGCACATGCCAACACATACTCTATTCAAGAATTCTAACACAATAACTATTCTTCCCATGCATGCAAATACATGTTTACTTTGTTAAAAAATGTATAGGGTTAGAAGATTTTGCAGAATTTACTAGCAAGTAACTTTCTAAATTTGGGATGTTTGACTTAAAAAAATATTATTAAGATAACTTTAAGGAGATTATTAAAATAAAAGTTTCTGATTTTGGATATTTCACTTCAAAAAATATTATTAAGATAATTATTAAAGAGATTATTAATAAATAAAGGTAAATTAAGGAGTAGAATTGACCAAAATAGTTAAAATATTAAATTGAACAAAAATAAGTTGATTAGCTTAATTGGTCAAGTTCCTATTGCTAAAAGTACCTTGCCAAAGTTAGGCTTTGCTAATAAACATATAAACAAAAAAAATGGTTATTAATAATTTAATATTACTATAAATGAATATTAATATTTTCCTTGATATCCTAAAGTTAAGCCTTGCTAATAAAGAGATAAACAAAAAAAATGACAAAAATAATGGTAAAAGGAAAAATAACTAAATAAAAATTACATCTATTGGCTAAAGTTTTAACCCGAAAAACAATTATTTGGTAATATGCTAACAAAAAAACATAAGAATGGTGTGGACAAAAATACTAAAACTAAATTCACATATCATTTCACTGATGGTGCCTTGCTCACAATTTTTCTTCAATGACTCCCATTTTTCTAAAAATAAGCTGGAATGTTCGCTTTCAGGCTGAAGTTTCACTTCCTTGAGTGCATGAGCTATTTGAAGAAGGCAGCCCAACAAATGAAGCTCCCTCATCATATTCGTTGAGCTCATGTCTACTATTTGAAGATTCAGCAGTGGAGGCGTTAAAAATGGTCCGGTGGGATTCTTTTCAGTTTTTTTTGTTTTTGTTTTATTAGGTGTGGTTTTCTTTGAATAAGAATGATAATTCAATTTGCATTTATAAATAGATGCCTGTGGTTTTCTTTGAATAAAAATAATAACTCAATTTGCATTTATGGATAGATGCTAGTTATCTCCACTCTTATTATTGCTTTAACAATTGAATTAAAATCAATTTTCTTACTATTTAAAATATATATATTATCACAACTGTAATTTATTTAAAGTGTGCAATCAATTTAAAAAATCACCTCTTTTAAGGTTAGTCCACAGGGGAGGAGCCGAGCTGAAAACTCGTCTTCGCCTACAAAGATAAGAAGCTGGACCTACAGAATCATTAAAGGAAGGTGACAATTGGTAATAATCTACTGGATGTGCATTGAGAATACACGTTATTTTTTCTTATCGAGGATTTTCAGAGACGAGCCTCCAATTTCATTAATGTGTCCTCTGTTTTACATGTCTAATGTTTTTTACTGGAATATTTGCATCCCGTATCTTCCGTGTCTAGGGAGACTCTTCTCCATGAATAGTTTACACCTGCCCCTTCATGCAAGCTTACCTGTGTAGCTTTTGTTTGAACGTGTCGAGCACCTACATGTTCCATCATCCCTTCTGTCTCTGACAGTATATAGCAGGTTGATCTTGTGGGTCGGGTTTTTTTCGTAGTGGTTTTTTCTTGTAATCTTTTTAGAAAATTTCGATAGCTGTGGGCGCTTCATTTATGTTTTTGTGAGGACTAGAATCGACTCCTGTCTATAGGTGGGGTTTGCACATCCCTATCATCACCTTCCAAAATCTTTAACTTTGTTTTTATTCTAATTTCTTCCCGTCCTCTAAAGCCTCAAAGTTTCTGGTTTCCTCCCTACTATTCTACTATTGCTGTTTTGGCCAGCAAGAGATTTTGGTTTTCTGGGCTTTGGTGAGAAATGCTGGTGGCTTGTGAAAAGGTGGCCTGTGTGTTCTCATGGAGGCTCGACGATGGCGTCACAGGTGCAAAGAGGTAAGAGATAAATTCTCAGCGACATATCTTTTAGAATCTCCGTGGATTTTTTTTCAGGGAAGCATTATATTACCTCTACTCGATTTATCTACTTTATAGTCATAGTTTCTGGGTCATCACTTGTTACTATAAAGGTCTCTCTATGGCCTTTTTTGTTTGTTTAGGTCTTTGTATGGATTTGTATGTCCTCATTATGGAATATAATAGAAAATAGTCTTTGTCTCTCTGTGTTTTATCGTGCCTTAAAATTAGTGTATCTGAGGGGTTGCAAGGTTGTTTCTAGTAAATGTCTTCTTTCTGCCTTTATAGTCTCCTAGAAGGTTTTATAGCTTTCATACTGAATTTTGCCCGCAAAATCTCTTTCAAGCCATCTGAAATCTGTTTTATTTCTAGACCATGCATCAATTTTAGATTTAGAATCAGAAATTGGTGGTGTACATGCAAGGGGTGTATATGTTGTTGTATAAGTATATCTAGTTTTTCATGAATCTATAAGGGTCCCCTGATCAATGAGAGATTTTCTTAAATCTTTTGTTTTCGTGAGCCATCTTCCTGCTTTTTCCATTGCCAACAAGTTTTTCTGGGAATGAAAAAATTCAAACTTATCTCATTGGTTTTTCTGAGACCGGGAAATTTCAAAGTCTTGATCTTCGTTTTCTGAGACAATCGGGTGATTGATATTTTGGAAGGATATGTCAGGTTTTTGTGAAAAAGAAGCCGTTGTTTTAGAATTATCATCTATTTAACTCGATCATTCCTTTTGCGAACAACATCCCTCTTTAATTGTCTGGTAGCCTCTGTCCACTTTTGGCCTTGATTATTCCTGGAAAAGTGTGTTTTACCTTTTTGAGGCCTCTTTTGTTAGGATTCACTTTACAGGATCTATATCACCTTACTTGGCCATATCATTCCTTATCGGAATGTTCAGAGATATGTTCAGTTTCTATTAAAGGCTCTAACACGTGGAAATCAACATTGGATATTTCGGTCGCCTATCAGAGTCAGGCTGCTGACATCATTACTTTTTCCTGCACAATCGTTATGGATCCTTCCTCGGATGCATTGGCCACATCTACCATGGTGCGGGCCACCATCCAGGCTGAAGCACTCCATGGGGTCGCTTTCCCATCAAGCAATTGGTAGTCCATGCTGGCGGAGGATTTGATCCCCTCTACTTTGTTGGCTTGTGGAAAGGAAGGTGATGACCTGGAGTTCGTGCGAAGTGTGTAGGAGGGTGGTAGTCAAGATTTCACGTTTCATGAACTAAAAGGTGGTAATAGACATAAACATAATATGTGACTTGTTAAAACTATCTTGCCACCTTCTGCTATTAACCTTGATAGCATTTTCCTCCGTGGCCGCATAACTAGTCTGCAAAATCGAGCCCTTGTTGGTTGCTGGTTTTTTACAGAAATTGATGATGAACAGATGCGAAAGTGGCTTGGTTATAAGTGGAAATATTTACTGGGATATATTCCACAAACTGTCAAACTAATGAAGGATTGGTACAATTTTCATTTCATGAGTGTTGAAGACCGGGAAATCATTCAGAATCTTTCATGGGTCCATGGAAAAAGTTTTCTTGCTCTTAATAAATGGTATATAGGCTCATTGATATTCCCATCATCGACCTATCTGCAAATAGGTCTCTTAGAGAAAGTCAGCCCGAGAATAGACTATCATGACCAACATTCTTTCAACGAACATTAGAGGTCTTGAGGTAGACCAAAAATTCTTGGCCCTAAAGAATCTGTTTCTCTCTGTTCATCCCAAATTATCCTCATTCAGGAGACTATGCATGGTGGTCCTGAAGCCATTTAATTTTTAGACGGATGTTTCCTTTATTGCATATTGTAGCTACTGAGGCTAATGGTCAATCGAGGGGGGGGGGGCTGGCAGTACTTTGGGATCCTGACTGGATTAAGGCAAGGGCTTTTAAATGTTTTGTTGGCATCCTACTCTCTGCAAATTTTTAGGGTTATGCTGGCCCCTTTCATATATTGAACATTTATGCCCCATACAAGGACAAGCTCCCCTTCTGGGACAGACTATTGTCATCAGAATTATTAGACATTGACACTTTGATGATTGCGGGTGCCCTGGATGTTACCTTAAATACAGGCAAAGTATGGGGCAATTGTAGGAAAAAGGACACACTTGCTGGCTTGATAAAAAAATGTGATGCCACACCAAAATTTTGTTGATATTTGCCCACCCGAGATGCTACCTACTTGGGACAATGGTAGAAATGAGGCTACATATATTGCAAAAAGGTTAGATCGATTTATAATCCATGATAACATAATTGACCGTTTGGGCATGCCAGTATCAAACATTGAAAAATGTTTCATTTCGGATCACAAACTGGTATCTCTTAGATGGAGGAATCAGGGGTTCAGGAAAGGCTATCCTTTCAAGTTTAACAGAATCTGGTTGGAGGATCCTGATTTTAATGAACTCATTAAAAAATATTGGAATGACTTCCCTTCACTAGACCAAATTTCTCCCACTTTGTTTTTTATAGATAAACTTTCATCCATTAGGAAGTATGTAAAAGAGTGGCAATTCAGGAAAAGACAGCTCAACAGGAAGGCCCTTCAAGACATTCAAATGGAATTGGAAAGGATCGCTGGTGTCTTATCAGAAAATTCTTTTCCTTTACAAATGCATTGTCGTATAAAAGAACTAGAAATGAAAAAACAAAAGATTCTGGATATGGAAGAAGCCTCATGGAGACTGAAAAGTCGTGCTATTTGGCTAAAAGTGGGAGATAGAAAAACTAAATTTTTTCACAGGTTTGCAAACTCCAGACGTGAAAGAAATACTATTTGGGGGATAAATGATGAGGAGAGAAATTATCTACACAATCAGGAAGCCATTTCAAATGAGGCTTTGAAATATTTTGAAAATCAATACAAAAGACTCGGAGATGTTAGGATTGAGGATATTATCTGAGGTATTGGCCTATACCCTCAAATGTTTGATGAAGTTCAAAATGAGTTCCTCTTCAAGCCAGTCTCTGAAGAGGAAATCTTGAGGGTTATGAAATCCTTAAAAAAAGACAAGTATCCATGCCCGAATAGGTAGACAATTGAATTTTTTTATCCATTTCTTTGACCTCATTAAAAATGATTTACTCGGGATGGTTGAAGAATCAAGAATATTAGGCAACATTCATCAGCTTATATCTTCTACTTATATAGTTCTCATTCCGAAAAAATTGGAAGTATCCTCCTTCCAGGATTTCAGACCCATTTCACTTTGCAATATCTCTTTTAAAATTATTTCAAAAATCATTTCTGGAAGAATTAGGGATACTCTTTCTATATTTTTGACTCAGGATCAACATGGTTTTATTCAAGGAAGGAATATTCTGGATGCTGTAGCAAACACACAGGAAAGTTTGTTCACTATGCATACTAAAAAAAGTGAAGCAGTCATTCTGAAGATTGATCTTAGAAAGGCATATGACTGCCTTGACTGGGAATTTATTAGATGTCTTCTTGTAAAAATTGGTTTAAATTCTCAACTGATAAATTAGATTATGGCCTGCGTTGAAAAAGTAAATTATGCAATCATCATAAATGGTTTGCCTCCCACCTATTTCTCTGCAGCTAGAGGCCTGCGTCAGGGTTGCTCTTTATCCCCTCTATTGTTTATTTTGGCTATGGACTCTTTAAGCCTCCACATTAACAGGGTAGTCTCGGAATATAGGTGTCGGCCTTTGAAGATCAGCAGGAATAATTTTATCTCCCACAATTTATTTGTGGATGACATCTTGATATTTGGTATGCTATGCAAACATACCTGGGAATGTTTATATGATATTTTGGATAGGTTTCAAAAAGCTACAAGTTTGCATATAAATGAATCAAAATCCTCCTTTTATCATCGTGATGTTAATATGGAAGTATTAGAATATCTGACTCTACTGTTTGAGATAGAGGCGAGGCCCTTAAAGGAAGGTATGAAATACTTGGGGTTTCATTTAAAAGCAAAAGGATATTCTAAATCAAATTGGCAATGGATTCTAGATAGATATTTTAAAAGGATTTTTGGGTGGGAATATAAGTGTCTCTCAATGGCATGTAGAGCAGTACTAACTCAATCAGTTCTGGTCTAAGTAGCTGTGTACTGGGCTCATCTTTATTTTATTCCTGCGAGCATTATTCATCAGATGAACAAAATGACTACAAATTTTATTTGGGGAGGTAATATGGAGAAAAGAAAATATCACTTATCAAAATTAATTGATATTTTTTTACCAAAGAAGCAAGGTGGTTCAGGTATTTTGGATCTGAAGACTTTTGGGAAGGCATTATTATGCAAGTCACTTTGGAGGGGTATTTTTGGGGAAGGCTTATGGAGCAAAACTATCAAGAAAAAATATATGGCAAACAAAGATATCACTTATTGGTACAGGATAGGGAAGATCGGGTCCTCTCATGGATTTGCAATTTGGATGAGATTTTGTAAGGTTGAATCTATTTTCCTCAAAAACTTGGTCTGGAGCTTACAATTAGGAAAAACGATTCTCATTGGGCTCGATCTGATCATGGACAATGGGGATGATATCTATATATCTTAGCTGCTATTGAATTTCTTTCATAGAAAAGGGTATTTCACATGGAATCAGGTTATTGCGCACTAGGAGGGTCCTTTCCCAACCTAGAAAGATGCCTCGTCCATGGGAATGACAGGAGATTTAGCACTACAGTGGGAACAGATTAAATGATGTTTAAGAAACAATGGTTTTTGTCGCAATGATGTCCTTATTTGGAAGGGCACAAGTGGTTTGGAGACTGTTAGAGTAAAGAATGTCTACTCAAATCTTATAAGTATAAACTATGCACAATCTCTTTCCATCTTTCCAGTAGTATTATGGAAAACAGGATGTCCTTATAAAACCATCATTTTCTCATGGTTGGTATTCCATAATAAAAAATCTGTCTTGGGAAAACTTGCACAAGAGGAATTGGTCATGGCCTCGGTATTGCTATGTCTGCAAATCAGTTGAAGGAAATAATTATCTCATGTTTTTTCAATGTCTTATATCTCATCGACTTTGGTGTAACCTTGCTGCATATTTTGGTTTCTCCTATGTATCACATCTCTTAATAAAAGAAGCTTTTGTTTAGTGGAGTTGCCAGAAAGAATCATGGAGGCCAATCATTCAACTAGTTCTCTGGCTTATATGGAAATGGAGGAATAATATTATATTTCAAGACAAAAAGGAGGGTTTCATGGTTGTTTTTGAAAACATTATATCTTTCTATAACACTATACCAATCAAAATTTCTCAGTATAGTAAGGCAAATCAAATAGAACAATCTTCAGATCTTATGGTTTTCCTAAGAGCATATTTTGATGGGGTAGCACAAAATGACTATTGTGGATGTGGGGTCCTTATTGTTATGGATAAAAATCAGTAATTTCAAATTTTCTGGAACGGGGGAAAGGGAACCAATAATAAAGCAGAGGCAATGTCACTGGCAGGACTTCTTACTTTCAGCGGTTTTCTAAATATTCAGTCCCTTTAGATTTGCGGAGACTCCAAAATAATTATTGATCATGTCACGGGGAAGAATCATAATAAAAAGCAACATCATTTTGGTTGGTTGAACAGAATTTCGTCTCTTTGGGAGAGGAAGGATGACTACACTATTCAACATATCAACAGAGCTCAAAATTCACAAGCTGATATATTATCTAAGAAAGGACTTTTTCCTCAAAAAGGTTTCTGGAATATGGATATAAAAATTGAAGCAGAAACCTTTTCCATTCAGGAATTCTCTCTTCCTGGTACATAACCTCTTTTTTTCATTGCAGAATTCCCAAGCATGTCTTTCCAGTTTTCTGTTTTTAGCATATTCCGCATTTACCCTTTTTGGTGGTAGAAATGAACCTTTTTGCATCTCTGGAATTTGCTAGATTAGCTATACGCTTTCTTTTTACCTTTCTGGTTGATTGCTTCCTTTTAAGCACATATCTTGGTGTCTATTTGCCTACTATGGGGGTATTTTGGCCATCTGTCATATCAAGACTTGCTTACTTTTCCTCTACCTTTTTGTTCATGGTTGATTATATCTCTTTATCCACTATATCTAGATGTAATATGTTGTTTTATATCTCTTATATAATACAATCAAGTTTTTTTTTGTACTGACAAAAAATAATTAGTCCACAGCAAAAATTTGATACATCAAAAGAAATGAAGTATAAGAGAAAGTTATGAATTAAAGAGATTAAGAAAATGTTGCTCTTAATGCCAGCCCGTTAGGGATTAATTATGATTTTGTGCGATCTGTAAGGAAGTGGATTCGAATCGAGCACATTAACCCAATGTGGCACTTACCAATCGAAGTACTGCAGGATCTCGATCGTTGAAGTCTTATAAACTCCAACACCAAATTGTTCAGAGAATTGGTCAAATAGATCGGCTACACTTAACTGTGAAATCAAGATGTTAGTTGCAAGACAAATAAATTATCTATAATTTTTAACTATAATTATGGTTTATTTAATAATTTATTTATAATTAACAATTTGGTTTATTTAATAATTTATTTATAATTAACAACTTCACTTATCAAGAAATAAATTTTGTCAGTGGTAACCTCGTGATATCTGCAGATAATTCTTATCAAAGAGGAACTGCACGAATGTGTTTTAAGTTAAGGTTACTTTTCGCGTGTGCGCCAAGTTTATTTTCTTGATTTCACCATTGCTAGAATGAAGTCGTAGTTTTGGAGAGGAGGATTTCCATGCTTTAGAATAATTGTTAACGAATCTAGAAAATTGAGAGTGTATGAGAGGAGTATTTCCATGCTTTGGTGTTTAGATTTGATTAGAATAATTGTTAAAGAATCCAGAAAATTGAGAGTGGATTCCATTTGATTGGATTCCATTTCAGTTTAATTTTAGTTGTTTGTGTTTTTTTAAGTGTTTGCAACTACTTTTTATTAATAAGATAAGGTATTATACTGAGGGTATTATATATTAAAACAATTACATTGAGGGTATTATATTTTATGTTTCAAGAAGGTTATCTCTAAATAAACTACTGTTTCAATTAGATGTAATTAAAACAATATTTTTTTTTATAATTCAAAATTTAAGTACAAAAATTGGTAAGAAAAATGATCAAAGTTAGAGAACTTGGGAGATTCAACTATGTTTATAAAATGTGTCCACTACCACCTTTAAATTTTACAAAAATACTAAATAAGATGACTATAACCATACTACCCTACTGAAACAAATTTGCAAGTGCAACCCTTGTCCTTTTATGAAAAGAAAAATAAATTTTATATTCTATGTCTACAACCACTTGTAGAGATGAGTGCAGAAACCCTCAAATCAGGTTAGTGAGAGATAATGACTTGAGAAAGGGGAGAGAAGTTTGTATGTGGAGAGGAGAGATTAGTGCAAAAACCATCAAATCACTTTAATGAGAGATAATGACTAGAGAGAGGGGAAAGGAGTTTGTATGTTGAGAGGAGGCAATGAGTGAGGGGAGAGGAGTTTGCATGTGGAGAGGTGAAAAAGGGTGAAGAAGTATGGACTTGGGAGAGTTAATGACTATGAATATCATCATTTAGCTCTTCAAAATTCTCTACTCTTGCTAATCTGGTCACAATGTCATCCAAGCTAAAACAAATGTTTTAGAGAATTGACTTGTTTTCTTCATGTCTTACAATTTATAGTTTTTTACTCACTTGTCTTGAAGAATCATGCTGAGCTAAGTTGCCATATGTAGGTGCACTGTGAGTGGGTGAAGGAAGTAGTGAGTGGGTGAAGGAAGTAAAGCCTATGCTTTGAATCTCCCAAGTTGAGAAAGAGCTTAGTCAAAGTAGTTCACCATAGACTCCCATCTAAACAACCACGTTCGAAAAAGAATGAACTAGTTACACCGCTTTGACCACTAAGCATGCATAAAAAACCTATTATAATAAAAATATACATTAATACAACAAATTTTCACAACTTTTTTTATGTTTTATATTAATTATTATATTTTGTTGTATAAAAGTTTCCGGAAAATAAATATTGCGTTTTAAATTTACAAAATCTTAATATAAAATAAAAATTCAAAATAATATTATACTATTCGTACCCAAAATTATGATGGGATATATAACCTTAAAAGAATAAGAGATGTTTTTAAACCTAAAGAAGTTTGGCATTTAGTTTCTAAAATTATAGATGGGAACAATTGATATGTAGAGAAATTGGGTGTTGCATAGTATAACTTTTTATACATGGAAGAAGCATGATAAATGTACAAATAATTTGAAACGCCTTAGAATAAAATTCACTAAAAGACAAAATTTTCTCTTTTCAAATATTTTTATATTTGGAACCTATAATGATTCATAAAAAATATATATTTTTACTCCGTGGTGAAGTTATTATTTATCTATTAACAATGGGATAGGAAATGGTACAAGGTTTCTGTGAAATGTCATTATGTTTTAAAAGGAAAATGTGTGAAAAGTTTGGTTTAAGAAACTATATTATTGAATTTTATTGTATTGAGAATTCTTCTTTAATATAGTAGTTAGTGGGTGTGAGATGTATATTTCTTAAATGATAATGATTATACTCATTTCAATAGGGATGGCATATAAAATAGATATGGTAGTGTTTATAAAATAAAGTGTTTAGTTAAAAGTTAATAATAA